>VDFB02268786.1:0-66848 GCA_007258455.2 Sequoia sempervirens
AAAGAACACTTTGATTTTTTCATTTGCAAAGGGTTAAAATTGAAACTTAGATACCTACTAGATTTCAATTTGGGCTAAAATTGGACAAAAAATCTTCATCTTTTCTTTGGTGTTTGAAACAAATCAAACCATTTCTTTGAAGGATAAAATGAATGTGTGCTTTTATTGTTTTGCATTTATTTACACAAAGTAATATCATTAAAAGACGTATGCGCTTCTCTTGCGCCTCACAGTGATCTTGAGAATCAAAAGGATTTTGGTGACATTAAGTTGCATAAATAATTACCCATTCACACTTCGATTTGGGTTTAAAATTGAACATCTTGTGTGAGTGTGAGTAGAGCATCATCGCGTATATTCTCTCTTTGAGTCATCAAGGATTGATTGAGTTATGGATTGTGTCTTTGCTCGCTTTTGTTTATCCTAGAGGGCCTGCCTTGGGGAAAAAATATTCACCCAAGGGAATGACTCAATGAGTAACACTCTAAAGCCAAGAGTATTTCCAGCTGGGATATAAATGTGGATGTTGGATGAAACACCAATATCACGCGGTTGACTCTGACAAGATGGATCCTATTGTGCATGTTTTGCACACCCGCCCTGTTTTGAATCAGGACCCTTTTTTCTTTCACCTTTTTGGGTCATTTTTGTCACCGCCTCATTTTGCATGCCCCACTTTTTGGTGTCTCAGATGGTCAATGTCACTTGAAAATCCCACCATGAGTTGAATGTGCCTTCCCCTTTTCAATTTTGTCATGTTTTGGTGCCTTGCGGGGTCTCTTTGGCAGATTGCCCTTGCCAATGGCCCCGACCCCCCTCGGGCCCAACCATCCAAGTTTCCCACCTTGGGTTTCCTTTTCCCTCCCGATGTTCCCAATGGCATTTGGCTTGCGTCCTCCTAGACCTCAGGGCCCAAACCTCTGATGGTCATTTAATACAAATCGCTAAATCTTAATGGCCATCAAAGCCTCTCGGGCCTGGGACCCCAGAGTTCCGCTCCTGAGGTTTTGAGAGTGTTTCGCCTTGTCTCACGATGAACCTCTCATGTCTTCCCACCATTCGAGCCCTGACCTCCTCTTTGTCATCCATGAATTTACCAAGTTGAATCTTCTAGTGTCCACCTTCCTGCGCCCTCCTGTGTCTCGGGCCCGGATCCTCCCTTTGTCATCGGGGACTTGGCGTGAAATCAGAAATGGCAAACACCCTTTTCCCCTTTGCCGGCATAACTTGGCCTTTTAGCATAGCCTTTCACCGACACCTTGATCCCCTTGTTCTCCAATGAGTTGGCCAGACTCATTCCATTCGGTGAGACCTCTCATAGACTTAGGAACCCTATACTAAGCACTTGGGTTTTGCTCTCTTCACCAAGATAATTTGGCTTTCTCACCGACAGGAACCTCATCGTGTTGCCGGTGAAACATACTGAAGTCAGGGAAACCTTATATAGAATGTTTTTACTTATGCCGAAAGCCACCCCGAGTTGGCCCTTCGTTTGCCAAGAGAAAGAAAATCTTACCCCAAAGGCCATCGTTGCTTATCAGGAAGACTTGGCGAGGTTGCTAGGACTTCTCCCCAATTTAAGAATCTTTCACCAAAGCTTCCCTCTGTTGGCATAGCTTGCCCCGGTCGCCAAGATGTTTCCCCACTTAGGGTTGTCTCGCCAACATCCTTGTTCAGTATAACTTTTGAATGCCGGAGAGACCCTATGCTGATTTGACAATGTCTCACCGAGGGGACCCACTCATTCGTGTGTCACTGTAACAACCTTGTTGTCATGCTGACAAGACAACTTTATCATTCCATTTGGTGAGACCCCAGACATCTCGCTAAGACTTGTACTAGTCTTAAAAAGTCTCACCGAACCATCCAGACTTTTGTCTTCACCAGGATAATCCCTTAAGCTTGGACGATGGAAATACACATACTGTTATTGAATTCATAGTTGGCTAGACATTTTATCTCTCTCCCCAACCAAGCCCCATATACCTTAGCATCTCGCTATAACTCTAAGCCATCGGCGATACGCTATGTAGAAGTTGCTAAGTTATAATGAGGGTCACCGTGGCACCACTGTTCACCAAGAGAAAGTAGGACCTACGCTGACAAAAAGGGTCATTCATTGCGTTTTCAGTGTAACTGGAAGGAAGTCACGCCAAAAAAGAGAACCTAATGCGGAGTCGGTGAGACATGCTCACATTGTTGAAACCATACGCTGAGAGATGAAACCTATGCCAAAGTTCGATTGAAGAAAGCCCATTGAGGTCTGTTGGTGTAACATGTGAGTGTTGCCATGACCCTATACTAAAAGCGTTCCATCTATATTGATGAGCCACCAAAGTGAAAGTCAGGGAAACAAAGGGTTGCCAGTATGACACTTTCTCGAGATCTGAAACCTATACTGATAGGGACCCGCACCACCACCGAAACAACTTGAAACCTATGTTGATATGAACCGAAGTGTGAAAAGTATAACTCAAATGATTTAGTGGGGTCATTCAGGATCCTTTCCTTGACTGCCATCTCGAGGGGAGAACTTCAGCTACCCCTCTAAGCTCTGGGCTCTGCCCTTCTGACCACTGCCGGTCTTAGATGAAATCAAACAGTGGGCCTAGCTGTCGGGTTCAGTCTTGCTCCAGGCTATCAGCAAGACTTTCGTCTTCACCAGGACCCTTTCCCGACCCAATATCTTACGCCAAAGGCCTCCTTTGTCGCTATAACATTGCTCAGTCGGTGAAACCACTCGCCGACTAATTATCCTACGCCGAGGACTCCCTTTGCAATATGTTAAGATCCATCATCTTTGGCATAACATTCAGATATCGGTGAGACTTCTCACCGAAGACACAGATCTTATGCTAAAGTGCTTTAATTGGCAAAACACGTGATTGTTGCCAAGACCTTTCCCCGAGATAGATTCTCACACTGATTGAAACTAAAATGAAGTGACGACATTCTCCCCTGCTGAGCCCAAAGCTCAAGGATTCCGCCCGACATTTGCCGTCACAAACGCCAAAGTGTACCATGGCCCCCGAACCTCTTGAACCTGGTAATGTGAAACTGCTAACCGCCTTTTGACCTACCAGACCTTGGATCCCAGAGTTCTGTCTTCAATTTGCTACTCCAAACAGCCATCTCCAGATGGCTCCCTGGCTTGATACCTCTGGGTTCTCCTAGACCGATCTAAATGAGTCCAAATCTGAAATCCAACTTCAACCCATGTGCTTGATTTCGGTCCCCTTCATGGTGAACATCTTAAAATATTAAAATTTGACTGAGGAGAATCTCTCAGAGCTCTCTACCCAATTTTCCCTTCCAAATAGCATTTCTGCTAGGGAAGTCCGGCCCTCTAGGCTTGGACTATCTCAGGGCCCTTAATCAAAAGATCAATGACATTGGGAGATAAAGTCATGTTATGCTTAATAGATTATTTAAAATGGATATCATCTTTAGAATCTTGGCTAACATGAATGCTTTTATGATCGACTACACTGACTATACCTTTGCTTGCAGAATATATGGAATCAGGCACGAGACCTTTAGCGATGCCCATCGAGAAGAACACAGGGAAGAAGATAGGAAAAAATCCTCGAGGAAAAGAAGACAAGGACCAAATGAAATACTAGTTTCAAGGTGAGCCTTTACACTCAAAAGTTACCATGGATTGGAAGGAGATCACTGACACAAACATAGGCCAAGTTGATATTGATGAATTCACACAAAGGGTCAGGGTCAATCCAATGCAAAAGAATGGATCTACCAGGTGCTACGATATGAAATCATCAAAATAGACAAGCTCCGACTGGTCATCCTCAAGTTCATAGAATACACAGCTTCTAAAAGGCAGGAGGACAGCCCCATCAAAGATGAAGAATTCCCTAAAAGGTAAATCAACAATTGGCAAAAACACAAAAGTACTACAGTGCTATTAGTAGAGGACAAAATAGGGAAAGGACAAAGATGTAATTTTAAATTGTGATATATTGGCGGTAGGTGAAACCCTATTTTGTAATGAATCTTGGCCACACAACAAGAATTGATCTTGGTCATTCATTTGACTTTTGGAAAACTATAAGTAGGGGCTTGCCCCTCATTTGTAAGGCTTGGAGAGCTGTTGTAAGAAGCATTTTGTAGTAATAGAAGATAGCATTGCATGATTTTATGGAGGTTGTCTTTGATTTTTCTCATCATGCATGCATGGTTCTACTTCCATATTAGTTTTAGTATTAGTTCCTTGAATGGATGTCATGATGGTGTTGCTATTATAGTATTTGACGAACTTCTAGCTCATGCTTTTTGTGGTTCATTGATGATGAATCACTTTGCAAAGCTAGTCTAAGCCTCTTTCCTTTATTGATGCAACTTAGTTTGATTGCATGTACATGATGTGTGCATGTGAGGTGAAAAATCTGCAGTCCTTAGAAGATTGCACTGGTTTTGTGTAGCTGTAGGTTTCTCTTGGTCAAGCAAAACTCAGTTTAGGAATCTGTCTACTTTAGCAGCCACCATTGTTACTATTCATTCATAACTTAGGATTAGAATAGCTTCTTAACCCTTCTCCTTTTGCTATTTATTTTAATCCTTGGTTAGAGTAGGAATCAATGCATCACCATGAAGCTAAATCATATGATTTCATGAGCTCCAGCTTGCTGTTTTGAGTGGACATCCACTGTTCATTCACTTCCAGCACTTTGAAACTGCATTTACAAACCCAACTTCCCATGCTTTGTAACTCATCTGTAAGACTGCCTTCTGATTCTAGCAAATCACATAAAACAACTGAGATATTCCAAGCAATATCATGACTTGACATCTGAGAGACCTTGGGATAGCGTTCTAGAATTTGATTGTGGAAGATTGTCTTTCAAGAGAGGTAGTGTGCCTACACACTGCCTATGTTGAGAAGTGCATAAAAATGTCATCAACAGATCTGAAAGGGGACTCTTGCCACATTGGGTCAACTCCTACGAACAAAAAGTCCAAACTAGAACCCTTGTTTGTAGTGGCCTATTAACCCATTCATCAATTTTATCAAAGTGGTGCATTGGAACTTAGATTCCAAGAAGTTACTTCCCATGTCTGATCTTGGTTGAAATATAGAGCTTAAGGCTTCATTATTAACATACCTTTATATTTTTTCCTTGGTTGCATGTAAAATCATCTCTTCTATGAAGGGCATGAGGCAAGCCCACTAAGAAAAACATACCAATTGAGCTAGGATGTCATATTTCTTGTGGTTTGAAAGCATAGTACTTTTATCAAAAGCATTGGAAAACCAACATTCAACGAAGAATCAAATCTCAAACCCTTTAGGAGAGGAAAATATCCTTGAACAAATTCACATGTTACTACTTTCCCTTTGGATTTGTGTCCTTAAAGGCTTCTAAGCATTTGGATTTCATCTCAATTTACTTCTACTAAAGTCAACTTTAGGCAACCTTTGCCTTGATTTCCTTGATTTCCACATAATGCACTTTGTGGGATGAAAGGGAATTAGGACAAGGACATTTAGTTTGAAATCTAATCAAGAGTGTGTTTGTGGTAAAAAGAATCTACTAAGCAAAGATTGAATCAATTGGACCCCACACATGTGCTTGATATCTTTTGATCATATGGTTTTCATGCAAACATTAGTCTTTTGATTTTGAATTACTTTTGGAGAAAGGCATGTTATTCACTATCTTGGTCTAGTAAACAAATCCTTCTTAGGTTCACTTAGGATCAAATCAAACATTTCACCCATCCAAACATTTACCATCTTCATCCCAAACAACTTTAGAGCTTTTGAAAATATCATTCTAAACTTGGGTAAATCATCACAATCAAAATCACCTTGTTTAGTTAGGTGTATGGGAATGCATCCTTTCTCATACATTTAATTGAATTAGCACCCCTTTGAACAAGTTTATCCTAAATATCACATCCAACATCTTAGGGTTTACAAGTTCATTATCCAAATCAAACCAATCAAAATCAAACCCTAAGACTAGCATTGATCTAGAGTCCCTAAACATTCAACACTCATACCATTTACACCTTTCATCCTTCATCTTGTCATTAGTCCTAAGAACATTAGAGGTCACTTTTGCAATAAGGTCAAAACACAAGAGGAACATGGAATACTAACTTTATCCATACATCATGAGTAATCGAAATCAATTGAACTTTCAAAGCCTTACAATACCGATTGATTATCAACACTCACATCTATACAATCCATACATGGGATCATTACCTTCTACAAACTTCAATGGTACAAATGTGAGTATGCCCAATCAAGAGTTTGGAACACCTTTTCCGATGGTATATCTAAATCCAAATGTACAAGTCTATCAACTGAACAATCAAAGCATGAGCCTTCAAACGAGCGACATCATCCCATCAAATCCCTATAAGCCAAATGGGAAGGTACCAAGTACAAGTGTTCGAAACATGAATCCGGTAAACCTTGGGATAAATACATTTGCAAATCATACGAATATTCCAAACATTAACAATGGTCAAATTAAATCTATCATCCTAAGTCAGAACAATGCCCAAAATCAAACACAAGTACACACTCCAAATCTGCTTAAACACAAGCCAAATCAACTATATCAAGGGAGTCAAGATCGAAATTAGGAAAAAAAATTGGCTAGATCAAATTGCTACACTTACCAAAATAGTTGAATCATTACGTGAAGAGACATCTCCACCATCATTACCCATATCAACATCATTCCTTTGTTTAGGGATTCCACCTTTACCTAACTCCAATCACTCCATCCAAATCAATCCACCTAACACCAATCAAACCATCACATCAAAACCTTTGAATATACCATCGACATCACACCAATGGATGGTATCTAATCAAACAACAACGTTGATTCCAAATCAAAATATGGTCTCCCAAGGACCTATCACCTCAATCATTACAACCATTCCTATGACCTTGATCACTCCAACAACCACTCTCAAACCCATTACATCTCGACCTCTCACTACCATGATCATTCCAAGTGTATCTCAAGCACTTGTCACTACACCCAACATGATTCCAATTACACCACCACTACCACCAAAACCAAGTGCAATAAGTCAATATCGTAGCATCTCACTAAAAGCACATCAATCCTACCATCAAGTGCTTCAAAAATATTAGGTGGCTCCACAAGCTGCTTAAGTTACCCACACTGCTCAAGCTACCCAAGCTGCCGAAGCCTCTCAAGCTATCCAACAAACACAAACACAAACACAAAAAAAGACAACTGTTGAAAACAAGGATCAAGATCTATCCATCAAAGAGCATATTTGAGATGTTTCTATCTCATCCAATGATCAAACCAACATACATCAAGAGTCACTTCTCAATCATGATCAAAATCCACCAACAATACCTAACAATGATCCAATTCAAGAAATGTCAAAATCACTTGACTCTATGGTTGAATACATTGGAAATCCCTCCACCACAATTGTTGAAAACAATGATCAAAATTTCTCCATTGATGAGCACCTTGAAGATGTTTCTACCCGATTTGATGACCAACCCACGATACATCAAGAGCCACTTTTTAGTGATCTATTTCAAGGAGTGTTAGGATTATTTGATCCTATTGACATAATGCATGATTTTTTCACCTATTATCATGTTGAAGATGTCTCTACATCACCTTATGAGTTAGAGGACATATCTCAAGATTTTATTCCAAAGCAAGATCAAAATCTTCCACTAAGGTTTAGCAATGGTCCTTTCCAAGACATGTTGACCCCGTTAGACCTCATGGTTATAGATACTAAAGGAATCCTCAACTCAACATTTGATCTAAATTCACTCAAAGATCAAGAGGATATTGAGATGCTCCCTATGCCTAATGATGACATCCAAGAACCCTTTGTTAGAAATCCATCCTTTGAAACTGACCCTTGTCAAGAACTTGATCCAAAGCATGTCGAAAGCAACTCTGAAATCAATCAAGATCAAGAATTTGTATCTTCAAGATACTACAATAATCTAATGGATACTCTCCTATCTATGCAAGATGATCATATCCATGTAGCACATACTCCTCCATCAACCCATGAGATGCTTTCCGTGGATGGAGATCTAGTTGATCTTCATCTAGAACAAGATTGAGTTACACAAAAAGAGTAGATTATTAATTCCTATAGTCAAACAGAGTTATTAACATCAGAATCAAATATATCCCAAACTTCAATTGAGTAAATCATGAATAAAGATATCAAACATTATCCATTCAAGGAAGAAAATCAGACAAAACAGTATAATCTAGAGTTGGTAGAGCAGAAAATTGAAACAATGTCATCTACAGTGGTCATTTGTCAGAGCATGTTTATTGAACAAGACACCTCAGAATAGGCAGAATCAAAACATGAAGGTACTACCACCATTCTGGGGCAACTTCATCTCAAGCAAACGTCAAGATAGGGAGCACGAAGAGTCCTTATGATGAAACTAGTGTCAATACTAAAACCAGCCACGCCATGAATCTTCATCCACCCATCACCCCATCCACAAATTGGAACCAACTTCGAAGGAAATATTTGAATCAAATCAAAAAGAATGTTATCAAAGCAACAAAAGCTAAAAAGCATAATGGACAAATCAAATACATATGGATACCAAAGAATACAAAGAAATATCATCCCAATCAAACTCCATCAGTCAAAGAAACTATGGGGAAAATTAAAAAAGGGAAAATTATCCATGAAAGATGTCCGCAAAAGCAAAAACAAGCTTTTCAAGCAATGTAAAAAGTGTATCAAGCAGTTGGTCCTAATTTCATGCACACTTTCGTATCCACCCATCATTGCTCATCTTCCCAAGTGTGGAGAGTTAAAGGTTCCAAACTGTCAACAAATCCATATTTTATCCCTAAACACACTCCATCCATGCCTCCACACATGATATCTAGTTCTCACATTGACCATGTATTGGCAATAACCCTTCATCATAAGGATTCAGAAGGCACTCTATCGTGATGTGTGCACAAAGACAAAGTTAACTCCAGTATTGACGAAGCAAATCAAGAATCTCAAAATTTGCTTTCAAGTGCACGTATCTTGGCAAGGAAACTTCTTCAAGTAGGATATCTATGGCACATTATGATAGGGGTATCTACATCACCAACACCTCATTATTTAGCATGAGCTTAAAATATTTTAGAAAAACCAAAAAAACCAAAAAAATATGAAAATCCAAAAAAATTAGAAAAAGTATTGAAAACAGTAAAGAGAAAAAATCATCCTCTAGTTAAAACTGCATGAGTGGCACTTTGGGCAGGTACCATGATGAAAACCTGAAAAACATGCATCATGTGTAGAATCGAGCATCTACGTGCACCAGTTCAGGTGAAAGCATCTCATCCCATCCATAATAAATCTAGCATTCCATCTCAACCATAATAAATCCATTCATCCATGAACCATTTATCCAATCCATTTTTCCATTTGCATCCATCATCCAAGTTATCTTGATCTTCATGAAAGTTTGGGGCACACTTTACACTTTCTTATGGTAAACATCTTAACATGGGCCGTTTTCATTAATCCTATCCTATGCAGCATTATCTGAGCCATGAAGAATTATCCAAATGAGCATTCTTTATCCGAACACCTTATCTTATCGCAAGATAAACCTTGGAATCATTTTTGTGGTTACCATATCCATCCATCCATACACCTATCCAAGAATCCATCCATGACATTCCATACATTGCTAGACACTGGGGGTAGATATTTACATCTTGCTTCAAGAATAAATCTTGATCTATATCCTCTAACTTATGTGGTGATTCAAACATTGGTAAACGAGAAACCAAATTGTTCAAAGAATTTGTGATCCAAACTTCAAATCACTAGCCCATCGAATATTTTGGTGAGAAGACATTCCTTATCAAGTCTTCATCTTTCATAGATCATCAATCAAAACAATCGATATCAGTCGCATCTAAGTTGCACTTCAAACGTCACATCAAATCATTTGAACAACTTTTGTTCCAAATCAAGTTTCATCAATCCTGATCGATCGAAATCCAATCAATCCATCATCTTGGGATATCCATCCTAATCCTTGTGTTGCTTAATACTATCCTTGCATTGTTGTGCATCCTCAACAATGTTATCATCATCATCATCAATCCATCAACCTGATCAATCAACCTTAGCTTGGTTTTTAGAAAAAATCCCAAACAAAGCAATGATATCATCACAAATATCTAATCCAAATCATCAAAATCATGCGAAAATCCAAAAACATCAGAAAATAAAAAATCCAAAAACATTCAAAACATCAAAAAATCCAAAAACATCCAAAACATTTCAAAAATCTAAAAACACTCAAAAAGTCAGAAAACATCAAAAACATTGGATTCTAAACTATGTTGTCTCTGAGCTTAAACATAGGCAAGGCTAATCTTTGATCAGCCTGTGAGACATCAAAATCCAAAAACATTCAAAAAACATAAAATCCAAAAACATTAAAAAAAAATCAAAATCCAAAAAACATTCAAAAAATCAAAAATCAAAACATTTGCAAAATCTTGAAAATACCAAAAATAGCCTCAAAACATTACAAAACATCCAAAACATCCAAATATTTGAAAAAAATCCATCCATATCATCTCGCTTGCACTCACAATAATTAATCAGCCATAAGAAACTGATCATCACCTTCATCCTTTAGCAAAAAAAACAAAAACAATCATAGCAGTCGGTAAAATCAATCTTCAATCATAAAATCAAAAGCAAACAACAAACCTTTAAAATAAAATCAAACTCTTGATAATTTTCATACATGTCAGTCAACTTTATATCATTAGCCTATCAATCAACTTATCAAACCATCATCATCCTGTACAATTCATGTTTTAGGATATATCATTCTGATAATGGGCATCATTTTGGATATCACTTTGGATCTTATCCTATCATTAACTAGATTTCACATTAGGTCGATTCATCACCTTCATCCATTCATTAGGTAATCTCATATCCTAAAGTCATTAGCTTAAATTAAATAAATCAAACTTGATCCTATCATCATCAATTTAATTAAATAAATCAAACATTTATTTAATTAAATCCAATCCATATTTCATCCTTTTCTGATTTAAATAAATCAAATATTTAAATCATGAAAGTCAAACTCACCTAATCATCATTAAGCTAACCTAATTATAATTAGCCTAACCTAACCCACCCACTTGCATTCTCTAGATTTAGCCACTTGCACAAATAAATCAATTTATTGATTTATTAAAACTCTCATTTTCACTCAACATAGCCCTCACGTTTGAAAAACATGACAAGTTGATTTGTCCCTCCAACATTGCATTTATTGCTCATTTTCTTGTCCCCCTCTCAAAATTTATTGCACAAATTTGAATTTGAAGTTCCCTCTCATGGGCACACTTCCCAAATGTTGCACATCCATTGGCCTATCACCACTTGACAAGTGGCCTCTTCTCATTGGTGGATCTTTAATCCCACATTCACCCATTTGGCCAATCTCTCATCAAGAAAATCTATAAAAGAAGGCCTTAATCCTCATTCATCCATCCACAAATTTTATGCAAGGTTACTCTCTTGGTTTGAGAACTCATCTTGCTCTTCATCCTATTTGCATTTGCATCATCTTAAGCTTTGATCAAGGATTGGGAAAGGGTCACTTGCACATGTGACACCAATCCACTATGGAATAGGTAACTTTTTATTGCTTTCATAATGCTTTAGTTTTTCTATTTTCATTTGTTACATTTGGAAGCTTTCACAAGGTATTTCATAGGAGCATTTTGATAGATTTGTGAAATACTAACCCTTGTATGAAGTTTAGTGCTTTTTCAGATTTTAATGGATGCTTCACTTTCAAAATCTGCACAAACTCTAAAACCTCAAGCATGGGTTAGTTACATGCAAATCTATCAAGTGTTTCTATGAAATAACAATTTCATGCTCCAAAGATGCAAAAAAATAACAAATAAGATTAAAGAGACATATAGAAGCAAGACAAGTACCTATTCCATATTGGATTGGTGTCAAATGTGCCAATGACCCTTTCCCAATCCTTGCTAAAACTGAAATGATGCAATGTAATGGTGATGGGAAAAATTACTTCTTAGTTTAAGAGAGTAACTTTGCATGAGAGTGTAGATCAAGTTGTGGAGGATTTTTTGAAGAATGAAGCCTTCTATTTATAAAATGTCAAATGCTAAGAGTGCTCAAAATAGAGCAATGTGGGATAATGATTGGACCAATGAGATGAGACCACTTGTCACATTATGATAGTTTGAGGAATGTGCAAGTTTTGGCCAATGTGCCAAAGAGGGGGAGATTCAAATTTGAAATTGAGAGTTAATGTTGAGAGGGGGACATGAAAGAGAGAAGTTTTGGCCATGTTGGAAGGGACAAGTCAACTTGTCTTCATATTCAAACTTGAGGGAATATTCCATTTTTATGCCAAGTTGAAATAAAATGATGAATTTATAAATGAATTAAAATACTTTATTGGTGCAAGTGGGAAAAGCTAGAGGATGTGATGGGTGGTTAGATTAGTTTAATTAGGATTAGATTAGCTTAGATGATGTTTAGGTGATTTTGACTTACTTGATTTAAATACTTTGATTTATTTGGCTTCGGTGTCTGAAGAAGTGTCTATTAGAACAATAAGAAGCTTCTACTTCTCCTAATATGTCTAGTATCTCTTTCCATTATTCATGGCCTTCTTCATTGGCAATGCTAGTTCCTTACCTTTGGGATCAATTGCTTCCCCTGGGAGGGTCCTATTTCTTAAACGATAAGTACTTTGCACAATTGTCTTCTTTTTATGGCCCATGGCCATCCTTTTTCCCTTTGCAATCTCAATGAAAACTCTACTACCAACAACCCCTCACAAACTATAGACTTAAAAGAAAATGAGAATAATCACTGATAAACCTGCATGAAATAGAGATCTTGACCATGCAAGATTAGTGATGTAGAACTCCTTGCACGAGCAAATTGGTAGCATATCAATTTTTTTTTGAATCTGGACTATTCATCTGAGAGAAATTAAGATTTCATCTAAGGTGGCCATGAGCATCATTTTTTGAATATTATGAACTTACTTCTTAAAAACAATGATTCTATCTCAAATATTGACACATTATTCCTTAACCATGACTTAATCATTCATGTCTTGACAATTTGGCATGTTTCATCAACTCATTCTGTGCTCTTCATTTATATCGGTGAAGTACATAAGGTCAGTTTGGAGAGAAAAATTCCTTGTACTCCATCTCGCTTCATTGCTAATTCTTCCCTAATCTTGAGGTGCTTATTAGCAATTAACTTACTCATGTAAGGAATTCGTACCCATTGGATCATCTTGCTTTCAACATTTCATTGATGGTCATCTAGTTCTTTCTTTGATCTTTTTCTTGCTTTGCACAAGACCCCCCTGACACTACCACATTGCTCCTTTCATTTATGGCTATCACCTATCATTGATTTAATTCATCTACAGTTGGCTCTATTATGAATAAAAATATTTATGTGATGGCCATTATAGCTTGATTTAATGGCCTGACTCCTGGTCACATCTATCCCTTCATTGCGCTCTCACCAACTCTAACCTTCTCCTATAGATCATATCAGTGATGGGAGACACCGTGAATCATTAGATCTTATATACATGCACCTACATAAAACAAAAGGTGCCAAAGATATGGCCCAGAAGATTATATCAAAATTAGCAAAAAGAAAAAACCCCTTTAGAAAGCATTGATCGCATGTCGCTAATCTAGATCTTAGGTTGAGAAATATATCTGTGATGAGTGATAAGGCCTCTGTTCATCACTAGTGCTCCTCATATATTATGCAAGAAATTACCAATGAATGGTTTACATTATTTATAGGGTTCATCACACATCATAAATGTGAAATTTTTTTTTACAACACCTTTGTGATCATATGGTGTTGCATCATATCGCTCATTGTTATTTCAAATGTTGTTGTTAATGTCCATCCTTGATGAGTGATTAGAACTATAAACTCACTCATTGCTATTACAAAGTTGAAGGGTCATATGTGATTAGTGACAATCGATATCAAAATAAAATACTGTTTATCGCTCCTCACAGTTACATAATGCACAATTATGAGTAAATTAATGACGGGTGATATAGGTACAAGGGTCATAAGGACTTAAGTGAAAAATTTATGCACATGCATACAAGTTGTTTCTAGAAAAGGGGGGACTTCCCTAGAGTTACATGAGGATGGTAAGCTCACAATAATGAATCATGTAGATCAAAGGATGTAATGATCAACCGATTATTTCCCTAGCCTAGAAAAGGATGATTCAAACCTGCCCATGAGAGAAACCACTCATTGGATAAGAATCATGTGATGATGCAAATAGGAGAATTTCTTCCCTCTCCCCAACTAACAATATATACTTTATAGTCAAAGGGAAAAATAGAACACCAAGCAAAAAAAATAAAACCTCAACCCTCAGATAAGAACCCTATAGCAGATGTGACAAATATTTTTTAGGTTAAAACTATTAGGGTTTTAAAATGAGCACACCAAAAATTACAAAAAATTTGAAAGTACCATCAATTGCTCTTTTTAGGGATGTATGTTCCTTAGTGAACAGAGTGAGAATTTAGATCATCTAGGAGAAGTAGACCAAGTGCCTACTCCATTGGGTAATAGAGTAAAAAAGCTATCTCTTCCCCCCAACTTCTTTGGTTTGACAAGTCAAACCACACATGATGGCTCAAAAGCCATCAAGAAAAAATGTGGGTTTCCCCTTACCTCTATCATAAACAAATTTCTCATCACAATTCACTGAGCCTAATTTGAAATTATCACTGCAATATGCTCGATCCTCATGTGGCAATAATTCATAAGTTTTGTTGTTCACAATAGTATAAAGTTGAAAAAAACCTCACTTGATGTTTTTCTCATTACCATATTGCAACAAAATTTCATCCAGCTGCAAGAATTGGCACTCATCCTTTGCCATATAGCTATTATCATCAGGCTTAATCTGATTAGTAATTTGCCCACTAAAAGTGAAACATTCATAGGAACTGATCCTAAAACTTTTCTCATTATGAAAACTACCCTCAAATGTGTGTAAAGAAACACATTCACTTATTGGCACATATTTTAGTTGTGCCTCAACATGTTGGTGTAGAGAGTCACCAAGAATCTCTACCCTATCCTTATTCTTGCTCACTTTAATATTTTTTGAACATAATATATTAATATCTTTAGAATCTAAAACTTGTTCAAAAGTGAGTAATTTTGGTTCCTTTTTTAAGTCAGCCTTTATATCCACATGAAAAAGCTCATAACTAGGCTCATTTAAATAAGGAAAAAAATACTCATTCAAATCCATATTAGGACGTTCATACTTAAGCATATTTATGATATTCAATGGTTATAAAATTTGAAAATTTTTCACTACTTAATAGACGGGTATGTGCAGGATCATGATGGGCCAAAAAGTGGCAATATTCTGGGTATTTGTAGGGTATGTGGCTGATGACTTTTTTTTTACCCAAAATTGATGAAATGAAAAGGGTTTTTAGAGGAGATTCTCAGCTTTCCACCAATATAAATTATTTTAATTTTAATTTAATAAATAATTATTATTTATTTTCTATTAGAATTACGACTAAAGTCCTGATTGATAGGTGATTGAATAACATCTATAACTTTCAAATGGTATCACATTTTTTAAAATCTGAAATATGCATCACATTCTATGCTTCACATACTATAGGATTAAAAAAAAATAAAAATTAAATTTCATGAAGTTTTGACCAAGTTAGGTGGTCGGACATATGAGTTTTCATATTTTTTTAAAATTTGTAATAAAAAATTCATAATTAATTATTTACTTGAAAAAAATTACAAAAAATATGCATCACATTCGAACATGATTCCTCTACTTATATATAAAATATTATAAAAATATATTATCATTTTATTATGGTTAGGGTGGTTAGAATGACACCTACTTCTTATTTTTTCCATGAAATTTAAGTACTATTGCATTGAAATTTCAAATTTTCACCAAATAAATTTTATTTATTTTTAAATAAACCTAGTAGTTTAGAAACTAAATTAAATTTTCTATAGATTCTATTCTTACATATTTTTGAAATAATATAGATAACTTATTCAATTTTTTATGTCAAGTTGCCTAACACTGATTTTTCTAAATTTTTTGCCACCTAAGGGCCTGGTTTTTCCATGATGATCCTGCACATACCTAGACCATGATCTTGGTCAATTCTCTCAACTATTTCTTCTTGTTGTTCTTCAGTAGAAAAATATGTTTTATCAAGTTGTGAATCCTGACAAATCAAGACATTACCACTATCAAAACATAGAAACTTTACAGACTGAGTTTCATCATTGATTTGACCATTTACATCCTTTTGAGAACAAAAAGAAATATTCTCACTACTGGGAGCACTAGTGATTAACATGGTAGAACTATTAACCTCTTCCTTTTCAAAAACATACTTGTCTGTATTTAAAACTAAAGACCTTTGATCATTTGTATCCACATAACTGTTAGTCACATCAACATGTTTACTTACGAATGTGGATAGTAAACTTTCCACATATTTAGTCATCATCTTTTCCATATTGTCTAAGCAGGTGTAAGACATTTGCATATTCAAAATTTTAAAATCCTTCAACAATGCAATAGATCCCTCCTCAAAAGCTTCAAAATATAAATGAATGCAATCTAATATACTAGGTTTAAAACTTTCATGGATTAGTGAAAGAGCAACAACAAATTTATGACTGAAATCAATTCTTGACTCTTCATTTTGTTTCTTGAGTTGTTTTAACTTTGTGAAAAGGTCAAAAGGATCTTTTGAAAACTCTTCTCTATAAGCATCCACTAGTTTATCCCAGCAAGGAAAGGACTTCTCAGGAAATCCAACATACTAATCCCTAGCTTTATCTTAAGAGATCTAACAAAAAATCTCATTCACATATCCTGATCTCCAAATGAATGTTTTACAATGAAATTATAGAAAATTTGAATATGTGCATCTCCCTCACATATATTGTTTCCATTAAATCTAGGAATTTTATTATAGACTCAAGATGGCATAGTTTTAGCCTTGTAATCAATCCATGACAAGTCTAATTGGGCATACAATGAATCAAAAGAATTCACAAAAGGTGCAACACATTGACTAGCAAAGCTAGCATGATCATTTCTTATTGGGGCTTGTATATTCATTATGTGTCATTTCTTCAACTCTTTTACTCCCCTTTTGAATATAGTTTTCCATTCCAACGTAATTCCAAGCTTGTTTACATTATGTTTCATTCTTCTTTTGGTATCAACTATCCGAGGATTATCATACTTTTGAAGCTTCTTGACAATATGGATCTAGGTTTCTAATGGCATGGTTATTTCTCTTTTATGATCCATGGATGTATGCAAACTTAGTTGCAACTAATGGTGCACAATTGCAACCATGATAAATTGAAAAACCACAATAAAAAACTAGAAATCTTTGAGATATATTCTAACCATCCATACTTTCTACTTTGTGATTAAAACTTTGAGTGAAAGAACTGGTACAATCCATATGAAATTTTTTAGTATGTAGAGAATGATGTAACTTCACACTTCAAGTTTCTACAACTTTGAATAGAGCCTTTTTAGGTTACAAACAACCCTTCATGTCTAAAAATTGTGGAGCAAAGTTGCCACCTCTTCAACAAGGGGAAAACCTTTGAAGCAAGGATATCTTTATCTGATTTCTTCTAGCAAAGTCACCATAGGGCCATACAAACCACCTTTCAGATTTGAAACTTCTTTATTACATGAACTGGACATTCATTTTTTGTCTTGACTCTTTATAATGGTCTTTAACATATGTGTATCAATGATACAAAAGTTTTCCCCAGCAGAGTTGCCATTCTGTTGGTTTTTTTTAGAACGAAAGTTAATCTGAGTCCTAACCTATGGGTTTGGCATGACCCAATTATCAGCTAGGGTGAGGATTGGCCAACAATTAAGTAGAGTAACTACTACTGTAATTCATCTCTTCGGGCTCTATTAAACCCAAGGAGGGTAATCCCTTATATACTCATAATGTTTCACACTTGGTTAAGAGTATTTCTTCACACAGATGCACAGTTTCCTGAAATTACTCTATCAAAATCTTGTAAAACCTCAAATAGAAGCATTAATTATTCTCAAGAAATGCTCCTTCATACTTAGGGTTGGGATATGGTAGTTTAAAGTATGTTAAATAATTCTTCATCTTAAGTCCTAGGCTCAATTCATTACTAGTTCAACAAATCATAAGATAAACTAACTAGATAATTGTTGCCTCATCTAAGGCACAAAAATAATTATAACTAGTGATGAACCTATAATACAATCCTAAATGAAATACATAAATTAATGGACTATTAGAATGTTACTTTGTAACATTAACTCACTATGTTTTTAGAATAACACTTCTTTAATAAATTCTATATATTTTCCTCACAAACCAATGAATTTATTTCAGTATTTAATCAATTCTTTGAATTGAAGCATAAAAACAATTTATTCAATTTGTTCAAGTGAGAGGAAAAATGAAGTTGTTATTAACAATATTTATTCACAACTTGAGAGAAAACACAGAGGAGAGTAAAATTCTTAAAATCTAATATTCATCTTCATTTCTAATATTTCCTTGTAAAACATATTCAATATTTCTACATAGTATAATTTTCATCTTAGAATTGCTTCCAATATATCTACCCAAATACCTATTAAAATTCTATTTTTCTACTTGAGTTGAGTATCTATTGTGACCCTATTATGGACTCAAAAATATGTACTCTCTATTTTCAGCAATGAAGTCCCCTTTAGATAACAGGGGAGCAACAAGCACCTGGTTGAATTATAATTTCAATTTCAATTTCGAGTCCATTTCAAAAACCTAATTTCAACTAACATATCAAAGGACTCCCCAAGTGGTTTCATACGTAATTACTTCAAAACAGGGGAAGCAAAAAACAAGTGAAAAATATTAGTCGTCACTGTCATAGCACTTGTTGTTTGGAACAAAAAGGATTTGGTTCATTTTATCTAAAAATTCTCCACATCAGCAAAGGAAAGGAAAAGACAAACCATGGACATGTATAAACTGATACCTCCTATGCAATGACCATGGTGTCATTGAAAACTAACATAGAAAATGACACTTATTTAGAGTCATCGGCATTAGAAAATTCCCAACCACTTCTAGTTCTTGTAGCAATTGGAGGTACTATAAGTACGTCATCATCAGAACTATCATAAGGCACTAGGGAATGGAGATGCTAGCGATAATCTGAGTCCATCTCAGCTTCCGCCTCTGAAGAAATTTTTGTTAGCACAATAAGAAATTTTTGCTTCTCTTGATTAGTCTGGTAGCTCTTTCCCTTCTTCTTGGCCTTCTTCTCTGGTGATGCTAGTTCCTTGCCTTTGGGCTCAATTGCTACCCCTGGGAGGGTATTATTTCTTAAGCGGTAAGTACTTTTGCACAATTTTCTTCTTTTTATGGCCCTTGGCCCTCATTTTTCCCCTTGCAATTTCAAGGGAAACAATGGTTTCTTACTCAGTTTCCTTCCCATGGCATTTGGACATGCTCAATAAACTAGACCTCCTTGCTGGTCTGGTTTCCTTACCAATTTTTTCCATCACTTCAGAGTTTATGGAATGATAATTAAGTATTTCAATTCAAAAACCACAAAAAGAGTACCTCAATCGTAGTGATAACACTCAATTCTAGTAGCAAAATTCCTAACTAGACTAGAGAACTAAAATTCATGCCAACCTGACTAGGACAAGAAAATTATACTACCAACAACCCCTCACAATCTATAGTCTTAAAAGATAGTGAGAATAATCACTGATCAACTTGCAATAAATAGAGATCTTGAGCATGCAGAAGTAATGATGCAGAACTCCTTGCGCGAGTGAACTGGTAGCATATCAATTTTTCTTTGAATCTAGACTGTTCATCTAAGAGAAATTAAGATTTCATCTAAGGTGGCCATGAGCATCATTTTTTGACTATTATCAACTTGATTCTTGAAAACAATGATGCTCTCTCAAATATTGACATGTTATTCCTTAACCCTGACTTAATCATACATGTCCTGACAATTTGGCATGTATCACCAACTCAATCCTTGCTCTTGATTTATATCAGTGAAGTATATAAGGTCAGTTTGAAGAGAAAATTTCCTTGCACTCCATCTCACTTCTTTTTTGATTCTTCCCTAATCCTAAGGTGCTTATTAGCGATGAAATTACTCATGTAAGGAATTCCTACCCATTAGATCATCTTGCTACTAAAATTTCATTGATGGTCATCTAGTTCTTTGTTTGATCTTTTTCTTTCTTTGTGTGAGAACCCCCTAACACTGCTACATTGTTGGACTTTCATTTATGACTATCACCTATCGTTGATTTAATTCGTCTATACTTGGCTCTATCAACTATAAAAATATTTATGTGATGGCCCTTATGCCTTGATTTAATGGCCTGACTCTTGGTCATATCTATCTCTTCATCACACACTCACCAATTCTCACCTTCTCCCAAAGATCATAACAGTGATGGGAGACATCGTGAATGATTAGATCTTAGATATGTGAACCTGCATAGAACAAAAGTTGCCAAAGATATGGCCCACAATATTATATCAAAATTAGCAAAAAGAAAAAACCCCTTTAGGAAGCATTGATTGCATGTCACTGATTTAGATCTTAGGCTCAAAAATAGATTTGTGATGAGTGATAAGGCCTTCGTTCTTTGCTGATGCTCCTCATATATTTTGCAAGTAATCAACTATGAATGGTTGACATTATTTATAGGGTTCATCGTACATCACTAATGTGAAATAACCTTTTACAACAGCTTCGTGATCATATGGTGTGACATCATATCACTCATCGCTATTTCAAATATTCTTTTTAAGGTCCATCTGTGATGCACAATAAGAATTAGAACCTCATTTATTGCTATTACAAAGTTGAAGGATCGAATGTCATTAGTGATGACCAATATCAAAAGAAAATATTGTTTATCTCTCTTCGTAGTTACATAATGTACAATTATGAGTAAATTAGTGATGGGTGATATAAGTACAAGGGCCATAGGGACTTAAGTGAAAACTTTATGCACGTGCATACAAGTTGTTTCTAAAAAGGAGGCACTTCCCTAGAGTGACACAAGACTGGTAACATCACAACTAATGAATCATGTAGACGAAAGGACATAATGGTCAACCGACTATATCTGTAACCTATTAAAAGGATGATTCAGACCTTCCTAGGAGAGAAACCAGTCATAGGATAACAATCACATGATGATGCAAATAGGAGAATTTCTTCCCTCTCCCCAACTGACAATAGATACTTTACAGTCAGTAGAAAAAATAGAACACTAAGCAACAAAAATAAAACCCCAAACCTGATATAAGAACCCTATAGGGGATGTGACAAAGATTTTTTGGGTTAAAACTCAAGGGTTTTCACATGAGCAAAAAAAAATTTACAATTTTTTTGAAAGTTCCATCAAACTGTACTGGGTTCAACCTTTGTTGTAGGGGTTGTGGAGGTTTTTTACAGAGGTAGTTCTTGTAGATCTCGTTAGGCTAGATCATTCTACCTCCCTTAGTTCTCCTTTAGCCCTGCCTAGGGCAATCTCCTCATCAGTAAATCAAGGTTCCTCAAGATTTTTCTCCACATTCTTCCCAATTTTAGGCCTTTGTCACTCCATATGAATCTCCATAGACTTTTCAGCATATGTCCCAATTTTGGGTTCATTGGGGTCCTTTGTATTCTTCAACAACAATTGCACATATCCTTTAGCTTTGTCTTATGTTACCTCATATCCTAGAGGCTGAATCTAGATGGTTCGAGGTTCTATAGCCTCAATCATACATTCATTAGATGAAACATGAAATATAATTTCATCTTTATACATCTCAACAATTTTGCTTGGAATCCTTTCCCTTTCTTTCATGTTTCTTTTGAATACAACAAAAAATATTGTTAGAGCATCATCTTGATCATTCATATTACCTAGACTATGCAAATAATCAAAAAATTGATGTCATAGAGGTCTGGATGAGTCCCAACTTACTTCACCGTTCCTTTCCGGAACCCTCTTCATAAAATAAAACAACAGACATACAATCAATGAACCAAACTTGAAAGCATACTTCTTTTTTTTCATCAACATCAGTTTCTCAAGTAGCTATAACCAAATAAGCGCACAAAGATCATAATCAGTACCATTTATGACAATATCAAAACTAGTATAGATTGATGTAGCCAAAACAAAGTTCTCTTTGTTTGTGAAGTATATTTTGTGACTGATCATGATATCTACATACTTCACAATAGGATTAGTGATGGTTTTCATCATTAAATCTCTCTTTTCATAAGTGGATCCTATAAGTTCCATTACAACCTCATTCTTCACAAATTTTGACATGACTACTGTACCTTTATCCCATATCCCAGTAACAACACTAATCACTTCCTTATTTATGAAGTGTGACTAGTCAGTCCACAAGAATTTATCATGTATTCTACTTAGGACCATTTCACAAATTTGTCATTATAGCTGAAGTTGGTAAAGTTATTCTATCTATCCAGCCTTTTCTCAACCACATTCAAGTGTTTACGTTTTACCAAGAAATCATCACCAATAAGCTCTTTTTCCCAAATTTCAATCAACTTTTTGTGGTTGAATTCCTCAAAATTTACATGAATATACATCCTTGTGTCCTCAGTCAACATTACTCCATGTGGAATTGTCAAAAATGCACTCATGAGGTCATCTTTGAAATCCTTAGGAAAATATTTTCTGTTAGAGGGCCTCGGCCTCTCCAACACTTTCACAACCATAGGAGTTGCCATTTTTATGATTTTGAACTTAAACAACTTAACTAACATAAAACACAACTGCTCAGAAGATGAAAATACCTTTTTCTATACGAATGAGTCACAACTAGGGTTTCCATAGCTGAAATTCCAATTCCCTTCAAGAATCCTCTAGAAGCTCTTCAACTTCTTCAAATGAACAAATGATCAAAATACGTTAAACATTTCCTTTACAAAATGATTATTTTCCCTAATTTGTATAAAATGCGGTAGATTCCAAAAAGATGCGAAGAACTCTTCTCTTTTACACAGACAAACCCTAATTTGTTCTGCAAAAGATCATCCCTTCATATTTCCTACCAGTTCTTCTTCCAGAACCTTTAAAAACTTGATCTTCACTTTTCATCCTTTTGATAGCCTCTGACATGCCATTTGACCAGAGGGTTCTTATATTTTTTTGATAATGCTCCCCCTTTGATCTTGCTAGGTCTAATTACCGAATAAATCATCTGTACCAAATGAGGACACAGACTCATCAGTAGTTGTTGGTTCTTCTTTCTTCCTCCAAATCTTATTCATCTCTTACTTAATCTCGTCTTTGTCAAGTTTCTTTATAGATTCATCCTTTTCTGTCAAATTAGTTTCCTTACTTTTCTTACTTTTGCAAAGCCTTCAAACATGCCCTGGTTTGTTGCAATTATGGTAGACAATAGTTCTCTGAGTAGATTGAATTCAACTAACTCTTGTTCTGCATTGATTAGCTTTATGCCAATACTTGTTTCAAGTATATCAATAGCGATTAAAGGATTGACTCATTCCTCTTGCATGAAATCAATTCATCATAAAGGTTCTACATTCACTTTCTAGATGTCCAATTCTTTTGCATGCAAAATATTGACTAGTTAAAGGAGCATGGAACTGATTCATTCTACTCCTAAATTGTGTTGCCTTGTGACCAAATTTTTTTCATGAAAAAAAGGTTCCATTAAAAGAAGGATACCTTTTTGCATTAGGTTGTCTAACCAGAGGTCTCCTAACAAAGTTCTTGAATTATCTTTCTACTTTCCTTTATTCTGAGTCTTCTGATTGTTCACAATCTTAGAACTTTCACCGGTATAATTTCCCAGACCACCTTTGTCTTTATTCATTTTTTTTCTTACAATCAATTCATCAATCCTTTTTGAGCTATATTTGAAATTTTTTTAGTAAAGTTTTGCATTCTCTAAATATACTTTTAGGTTCTTTACTTCTTGTTCAAGCTTGGTGTATTCTTTAGATTTGCTTTGTACCAACTTGTTCAAACATTCTTCAATTATTTTCTTCTGCTCTACTTGTACTTTCAAACTGGAAATATCTTCATTAGCCTTCTTCAACTAATCAGTTACTTCCTTGTTCTTGTCTCTCAATTTTTTCAATTGCTCCTTTAATTTATAGACACATTCATTTGCATCTTCAGGGTTTTCTTTCAAATCTATATTTTCTCTTTCAACTTTTTCAAGATCCTCAAGTGTAGTCTTAAGCTCTCCTTTATTATCTAATTCTCACATCTTCAAGATCTCCCTCAAGTTGTTATGCCTTTCTTGAGGAACCAAGGTCTAATACCAATTGTTAAATGTCCAAGATACTAAGAGGGGGGTTAAATCAGCATCTTAAATTTTTTGATCAGATACCATCCAATTATTCCAACGCATACAATAGCAAAGATAAGTAAAATCATTAACAGAGCATGAAATCACAAAACAAATGAACACTTGGATTTTTATGTGGAAAGCTCAAAATGGGAAAAACCACGTTGAGTGTTAGCTCACAATATAGTGTAACCAGTTATAAGATATTATAAAAATGGTGGCTCACTACCAGGGCTCACTATCCAGAAACAAAGACTCGCTGCCTACCAAATTAAAATGATAGAAAATGGCTTACAACCAAAAAATGAATAGATGGAGTACACCTAGTGAGTTAATATTGAGTTTTGATGTAGCTCAGTAAGCTAACTTTAGACACTTCATCATATTCACTCTTCTTTATGTTTGCATTCACACCACAACAAAATTCACTCCATTAAACTTCAAAGATTATCCTATATATATCTGATCTCTTCACAAGCATCAAGTAGCTCGGCCTAATTAGATGCATCTCTTATTTACAAAAAATACCAACTATTGGCTTCAACCTTTCCTAAAATCTTTTGAAAAGATACATCCAACACACTTCATCAAGTTGACATAGACCTAAAATAGGTCACACATATATCCACATAACAAAAATATTTCATCATTACATAATACATCCATTAGGTCAGCCGGGGATAGAGCTATCAACATAATTGCAAACACCAATGTAATGCCAATACACCATATAAGCATCTATATACGTGAGATCTTGAATGTACATGCTTCTGACATCTACAAATCATTTTTCAAAACTTCTAGCAATGACAATTACCAACAACCAAGTGTAGACCAAAATATCAAAGAATGTAAGAAAAATACCAGTTCAAATACTGGACTAGAATACCAAAACAAATTTATTCTTGATCTTGCAGTTTCAACTCATATATCATGATGATATCAATGACAACACAAAGTAACAAAATGAGATGTTCTTTATTTTTCCAACACTCCCCACCCTACAAATAATACCATCAATGGGTAGCTCAACAATTATAGGGGTGAAAGAGGAAATAATAGGAATGGGCACTTCAGAAGGATAAGGAGACAAAATACCTCCTTAGCAATAGTAGGGAGAAGAAATCCATTTTTAAGGCCTAAAAATAAAGCATTATCATGATTTTTCTCCATAGAACTCATAGTTGAACTCCTTTGTGCCTCTAGACAATCTTCAAGAAGGATATAAAGGAGAACCTCATCCTCCTCAATGGACCCATCAAAAAACCAATCCTTAGGAAAATTAAAACTCTTCCTCTTTCTAACCATGAGCCCACAAGTCAACCCTAGAAGAGATAGGGATATCCTCATTATCAAACACAGAGGCAACCACATCTAAATCATCTTCATCAACATCACCGTCGTCATCTCCACTATAAAAGGAAGAACAGGTAGTGACATGGGATTTATCAAAGAAGAGAACACATGAAAACTAGGAATCATGATTAAAGAAAAAGTGGGGAGATGAAAAAATGCAAAAGAAAGGATGAGCATCAACAAAAGAGGGGGAAAATAGTTACAAAATAAGGGAAAGAGAGTGCAAAGGAGAGTCCAACCGAGACGAAAAGGCGAGGGTAATGCCAAATAGAGAAGAAGCTAAAAAAATGATCAATAGACTGGGGAGGATGCCTATAGAAGAAGCCACCACAGAAAACTCCATCCCTGGATTTTTTGGTAGTATTAGGAGCATTGGTAATATCTCATTTAATTCTCCCTTCCCTGGCAATCAGGCTATCAAAAGGAGAACAAACCACAGTATCAACCTTGTCCTCCCTAAAGGGAAAGCCACCACAATAGTTAGGAGCTAAGAGGATAGGGCACAAGGCCAAGGCAAGCAAGATCAAAAATTAAAAGCTTGGACCAAGGGGGGTGAGCAGAGTGGAGCTGGCAAGAGGATATTCAAATTAATTATTATAATTATTAATTAAACCATTTTGATATATTTAATTAATATTGTAAGAATAACTAAACTAATTAACTAAATAAATATTCTTTATTTATTTAATATCATAATTAGATATGTAAGATAGATTTTAAATTATGATAGAAAAAATATAGGTATGTATTTTAGGTGTCTACAATATACCTACATGCTTACATTTTATTTTCTTTTATTTAATATTTTTTCCTATTATAACAATTTTCTAGGGGAGGGTTATCCTAGAACTCAGATTTCTATATTTAGATATGAAAATATACATAATAGGAGAGAATACATAATCTTATCATTTGAGGGTCCATTAATTCATATAGATGCCATAAAATATCCTAGTATTTTTAAATATTCATTTTACATGTATATTCTTGTGAGTTCTACATAATTTGTGATATATGACCATCTTAGGACTCATATGTCAATAAAAGTGAAGATAAAGTACAATAGAAAAATTGTGTAGCCTTCTAACTTTTCAATCAATTTTATGTTTTTATAGAAATTCTTTAATACATATACATAGTAAAAAAATACATGGTATTACACATTATGGGCACATTCCACTAGCTTCTTTACTCATTACACATACACATATCCCTTCATATTTATTTCAACAATATCAATTTATGGATAATTTTATCCATTCATCTTATTTACATGCTTATGATGCATATTTATGAGCTTGCCCCCAATTAGTGATGTGCAACCTGTATTTAGTTTTTATTATACTATATAAAAAGTCCACAAATGCAGGGGTTATCTTGTAGTTATATAATTTTCCTTTGAAATTGAAAATTTAAAAGAATATATTTGATTTTTGAGCTACATCACCCTTCTACTTTGATCCAATTAAATACACTTTTAGGCATGATTTGTTGGCATCAGAGAGTATTGAAAGACATTCAAAGGATTCATTCTAATGATCGAGTTAAATTATAATACAACCATTTTATAGAGAAATGAAATTTGACACATTTTGATTTGAAGCAATAATAAAAAATGAAAAAGTATATTTTGGATGCTTGCCCATATATTTAACTTAAGTTAATATGAAAAATGCTTTTTTTTTTTTACATGTCACCCTTCTACTTTGATCCAATTAAATACACTTTTAGGCATGATTTGTTGGCATCAGAGAGTATTGAAAGAAATTCAAAGGATTCATTATAATGATTGGGTTAAATTATAATACAACCATTTTATAGAGAAATCAAATTTGACACATTTTGATTTGAAGCAATAATAAAAAATGAAAAAATGTATTTCAGATGCTTGCCCATATAATTAAACTAAGTTAATATGAAAAATGCTTTCTTTTTTTTACATGTCACCCTTCTACTTTGATCCAATTAAATACACTTTTAGGCATGATTTGTTGGCATCAAAGAGTATTGAAAGACATTCAAAGGATTCATTCTAATGATCGATTTAAATTATAGTACAATCATTTTATAGAGCAATCAAATTTGACACATTTTGATTTGAAGCAATAATAAAAAATGAAAAAATGTATTTTAGATGCTTGCCCATATAATTAACTTAAGTTAATATGAAAAATGCTTTTTTTTTTACATGTCACCCTTCTACTTTGATCTAATTAAATACACTTTTAGGCATGATTTGTTGGCATCAAAGAGTATTGAAAGACATTCAAAGGATTCATTCTAATGATCGAGTTAAATTATAATAAAATCATTTTATAGAGCAATCAAATTTGACACATTTTAATTTGAAGCAATAATAAAAAAATGAAAAAATGTATTTTAGATGCTTGCACATATAATTAACTTAAGTTAATATGAAAAATGCTTCTTCTTTTTTTACATATTTCTGTTGCTTACCCATATAATTTTTAGGTCACCAATTTCTGTACAAAATATAATTATTTATTTCCATCCATTACCCTACCTACTTTTCAGTCATTTAATTACCCTTCTAGAAGTTCCATTAGGGCATGGGTATTAGGGCATTCACCTATTTATTCTCTCTACCCATGCCCTTTTTCTCCAATCCCTTCTTATCTATCCTATAGCATTCACTTGTTTGAGCGGCCTAGAAGGTGCAGGTTTGTGAGCTAGGTTTGTGTTGTAGGGTTTCTACAGTGAAAAGATCTCAATGGATCGAGGGAAGTCTGCAGGTCAGTAAATAACTCTTTGGGTTCTGAGTTTTTATGCCCCTTTGCTTGCATTACAATGATAGTCTTTCATTTTCTCTTTGTAGTGCCCAGGTTGATTCTTCCATTGACTGAAGAGGAGAGCGCAAGGCGTAGGGTAATACTTAAATATTTTCCTGTCATGAAGAGCACAAGGAGGGTATGTACGCGCAGAAACTGGAAGTTCACCGCTCAACTGCGACGATATGGGCTAATCGAAGCCAAAAATGTTTTATATTGGTTTCAAAATGCAAATGCCCGAGACAAACGCAAGAAAGAACAGTCGCCAGCCACAAGTATGTGATTTTCTTACTGATCTAGTTTTATATATTATTACAGTAAATTATATTTAATAAAATGTCATGCCATATAACTTGGAAACGGGTTAAATAATGGTGGTTAAAAAGATTGTTTTTTTTTTTTTCTGTGGAATTAGGTTTTATATACATAATTTATAGATATATATAATCTGTATGTTAACTCTTATCTTACGATAAATCACTGAATATAGTGTAGAAGATTGAACGAAAAACATACACAAATCCAAATCCTAGGCCCAGGTTAGGGTAATCAGTTTCAAAAGAAGATCCTGTGGCTTCAAATTTTATTCAAAATATAATTTGTTTAGATTTATTTTTTCTAGATTATTTCGTTGATATAGAAATATATTTTGCAGCTCCCAAAAGCCCTGCACAATCAAACAAGTTGGAGGACAAGATTTCTGTAGAGGTAAGTAATATAATTTCTTTCAACAATTTTTCTTATTTGATAAGAAAATCAATGCATTATGAAACCTATCTATATTACTCATAACTTTATCAATTCATGTCCAGGAGCAAGAAGAAGTAGTGAAGAGAACCCTGGAATTATTTCCTCTGCATCCTGACAGAGGAGGTTTATTGTAGACCAGGAGACAATACTCATCCTTTGTACTAGGTTTTTATGAGAAGAGAACAATAATATTATCTGTAGTTGCAAGATTAGCCTTTGTAAATGCGCAGCTACTGCTATTCGGTCATGATCATTGGGTTATTTTACTGGGACGGTTGAAAAAATACCATTGATCTCAAGTAATGAAATATTTTGTTCTACAGATAGTTTCGGATTTTTATTTGGGATGGTAAAATGAGCTTCACTTGATATACTGTTTGAGTATGCACCAAGCAATAGAACGGAATTTCTGTTTATCTTTCAATTCTACAGTGTCATTTTTAATATTTTATGTATTGAAAAGGTTTGATTTAAAACAGGTTTTAATTGCCTTCTCATTCAAAAGGAGAAATCGTGAGACATAAGTTTTATTGTTACCGGATTTGATTTCTCCTGCCTTGAATATATTTTGCTGGGAATTTGTAGCTATTTTGGATGTCAGAAGCGTTTGACTACGTTCCGAGATCTGTGTTACCATCTGATAAACGAAAGGGAACAAATGGTTATCTTTCAAGGAAGTGGCAAATTGCATTTTAACGGTTGAATGTGGCAAATTGCAACAGCGCGTGAGTCGTGACTTAGTTTTTTAATAGTAACAAATTGTGTCGGTGAGGTTAGCTTTATTGGGATTTACAATCACTATGAGTCGTTGACAAAACAACTGTATGTATGCATTAAAGATTTTATAGTATGTTAGAAACAACTTTTAAAATATTCATACTTTATTTAAATATAACATATTAAATAATTAATATTTAATTAATAAATTTATGCGAAAAATATTATTTAATTATATATAGAATATTATTTATTCTAATAGAGAAAATTAGATATTAGAATTTAAATTATGGTTTCAGAATAGATAAAAGTAAAGTTCAATTTTAATAATAATTTTTGTTTTAAATAATGGTAAATGATGAACTCCAATTTTTCACCTTCTCCAATTTAAATGTAACTGATTATTAATACCTCACACAGCATTCCAAAAAAAAGGGGTTAATTTCTTAATTCCCATTAAATAAACATCCATTACCCTAGTTAACTTTTCAGTCATTTAATAACCCTCGTAGAAGTTCCATTTGCACATTCACCTATTTATTCTCTCTGCCCATGCCCATTTTATTGAATGCATTCTTATCCATCGTATAGAAGGTGCGGGTTTGTGAGCTAGGGCTCCATAGTTTAAAGTTCTCTGTCATTTTCTCGCTGTAGTGCCAGGCTAAGTCTTCCTTTGAGTGTAGAGGAGACCGCAAACATGGGATGGGGGCCTTCCAGATGGAGGCCAACATCAGAACAAAAGCATATATTAGAGTGCATGTGGGCCAGTGGAACGAAGAAACCTTCTTAGAGTACAAGTTCTCCACCATTAGGCCTTTGAAATGGTTATTTCAAAGGCGGTGGCTTTTTTTGGTTTCTCATGGTCACAGATTGTCTCGGTGAGGTTAGCTTTTTAATGTGAAGTGTTTTTTTTTTAATTTATAATCATTATTTGTCGGCATTCAATATTTTCTAATCTGTTGAAACATTTTATAAAATATTAATATTTTATTTAAATATAATATATAAAATAATAGATATAATGAATATATAAATTTATATTGTTTAATTAGTAAATTTATGTTAAAATTAGTATTTGATTATGTATGGAGTAAATTAGATTATTAAATTATAAATTATGGTTATAATGTAGTTAAGAATAAAGTTCAATTTTAATAATGATTTATTTATTTATTTTTAAATACAATGTTAAAAGAAAATTTATTGTTATAAGAGAAGTCTTGCATCTAATTTTAAAAAGGAATATTATAAAAAAAAAAATATAATCACTTTAGTTCATTTTATATAATTTATTTATTATGTAAGGCTATTTTAACAAGAGCTAGGCAGTGAAGTTCCTGCCAAATAGTAACCTTCAGGGCTCAAAAATGATTGAATTTAAGAGTATTGAAAAGGATGAGTTCATTTTATATAATTTATTTATTATGTAAGGCTATTATCTAATGTAGGCTGAGAATGTTGCTTGCAGATGGTCACCTTTAGGACTCAAAAATGATTGAATTTAAGAGTATTGAAAAGGATAAGTTCATCTTGGAGAAGCTAGGGTGAATGTTGAGCTTCTCCTACAAAGTTCGACTTTTGGATTTTATATTTATATCTATCTAAAATACATCAATATATAAATTTGGAGGTGTTTGTATTAATTAGGTGATTATTTCTACTTTTATAAATGAAATAAATATTAAATATTAACATCTATGTATAGACAAGTAGTAAATGGGAAAATAACATAAAATTATTTATTCACTTAATAGTAAACTTTTTTTTTTACTTTATAAAAATATGGATATAAATTTTGCTTTTAATAATGTAAGATAGGTAGATGTATTTAATGAAAATTAGTTATTTTATTTTTACTTTCATAAATGAAATAAATTGTGTATCAAATTTATATTTATTATAGATTTATTGGATGCAAAGATATCATTTTAAAGGTGACATAAGTTAGAAAGATGTGTTTAAATATTAATATCGATGTATAGAAAAGTGAATAAATGGGAGAACAACATATAGTTATTTATTCACTTAAGAGTAAACTATTTTTCTACTATATAAAAACATTGACAAATTTTGATTTTAATCATGTAAGATAGGTACATGCATTTAATAAAAAATGTTTTTTAATATTTATAGACTAATCTACCTATTATTAGAAAAAATAATGTAAAAGATGTCTAAGAAACCAATTTTATTTAAAGAATAACTTTAGCAAACAAGTAAATAATTTTTATTTATTTATTTTTTAAAAAATAAGAGAATTATTAATAACTAGTTAAGATCTAGCCGTGCCTATAGTTCCCTGCAGCAGGAACGAAAAATAGTTCTTGTTACACAATTATTTTATGTTGTTCTAGCTACTAAGAATTGGGAGCTCATATTTACTATTCCAACGATAAAAAAATTGAAATCTTATATTTATTTCTTTGATATTCATGTTCTTCCAAGGACTCAAAATATAGAGATTATATTTATTGCATTGACATGCATATTCTTCCAAAGACCAAAAGTTGAGATCTTACATTTCTTAATTAATCTTGTTGCTCTTTGAGTGCAAGCTTATATTTATTTGATCAATTGGCTCATTCCTCCAACCACTAATAAATGAAAGCATTTATTCAATCCAGCTTCAGGAAAATTCACGAGATAAAAATTTTCCATGAGATGAATTTGTCATGGTGATGAATTGTTTGTTTAGCGGTGAATTTTTGGTGGTAAATTTTCCACCAGATGAATTTTTCATGGCCATGAATTTTTTGGTTGGTGGTGAATTTTCCTAGATCCAGTTAATCAACATGTGTACTTATTCATCTCATGGTGATGAATTGTTTGGTTGGTGGTGAATTTTCGTAGAGCCATTTAATCAAAATGCATACATATTCATCTCATGGCGATGAATTGTTTTTTTGGTGGTGAATTTTCCTAGAGCCATTTAATCCACATGCCTACATATTCTTGTTATCGTATTTATGTTGGAAACTAACTTACACTAGTTGGATATGATTTATTCCTTTAATTATAATTCTTTATATTATTTTCAATTGTTTGGTTCGACCTGAATTTTCTTAGAGCCACTTAATCCACATGAATACACATTCTTGTTATCGTATTTGTGTTGGAAATTTACACCAAAGGGATATGATTTATTCATTTAATTAGATTTCTTTATATTCTTTTCAATATTTTTTTATTATAGTTAAGCTAACTGCTTCTTTATTTCTTCGTTATGAATGTGTTGTATACTTCTTATATTTTTTTTTTATAAAAAGAGGGTAAAAACTTTATTGAAAATCAGAAGAGAAGATTACAAAAAAATCCAGGCCACAGAGACCCGCCAACAGCAACAACGCATCACACATCAGCCATCCTCATTGTGACCATCCCCATCTTTAACCAGAATCCCTTCTAAATCCTGGCGGAGCTCCTGGGGAACTTGCTCCCACCCCTCAATCTTCCAACCGAGGAGATTCTCAGAAGCCCACTTGGCCAAACAATCAACAGCCCTATTCCACTCCCGAGGAATATGGACAAAGGATATAAGCTCCATCAAAGAACTAATCTATAAAATCTGTTGCACCATTCCAGCCAGCTGCCAGCTAACATCATACACCGTCCGATTATTTATCAAACCAATCAGAACCTGAGAATCAGATTCACAAATAACCCTGCGCCAACCCAAATCATAAGCCCTCTCAAGAGCATAGAGAATCACCAAACCTTCCATAAGGTTAATAGAATGCACCCCTTCGTGAGCAGAGAAGAAGAAAACCACAGAGCTCGAAGAATCCCGACCAACTCCACCAATACCAGCAGGACCTGGATTGCCTCTTGAAGAGCCATCAGTATTGATCTTCAAGATTCCATCCGGAGGGGGCATCCACCTGCCCATCCTTTGGACCTTTTGTTTCCCCCTCCTACCCCTCTTGACGCAAGCCGAAGCTGAAGACAACCCCTGGATTCCAAGTCTCTCCACCTTCTCAACGTCCCCTTTGTCTAAAGGGAAAACCACCTCACACTTAGCTTCCACCGTCTCCTGAATCATAGCCCTTACTCTTTGCCAAACTTGTTGGAATATCAGCCTTTCACCCCAAAAAATTCTTCGATTTCGTTCTAGCCAGATCTGCCACAATATGAATGTAGGACCTACATACCACACCTCCTGCAGGAAAGAGGTCCCAGAAGGAGGTCTACCAACACTGTTCCAAAACTCCACCAGTGAAGAGGCATGAACACACGGGGTTCTCCAGGCCTCCCACCAAATATGCCAAAGATGCAAAACAAAGGGGCACCGAAAAAACAAGTGGGAAGAATCCTCCTCCGCTGCCCCGCACAAAACACAAATAGAAGGGCCTTGAAACCCCCTCTTCTGAATATTGTCCCACGTCAAGCACCTATTCTAGGCCAAGGTCCAAAGAAAGCAATTACACTTTGGCCAGGAGACCTTATTCCACACTCTCTTCCACCAGTGAACCTCCCCCCCTCAAGCCTGTGAGATAACAGTCTCTGATATCCCGAAGCAACAGTAAAGACACCCTTAGGATTAGGAGACCATGAAAGAACATCCTTCTCCTGCAGGGAGCTACAATTCCTGTTGGAGAGGATTGTGTGCAACTCAGCACAGTCCTCCTCCATACCAACAACAGGCCACTCGCCAGGGCTCTTCCATCTCACCATTCTCTGCTGATCTCGGGTAGAGAAGGACTTAAAATCACTCACCCTAGACCAACCAGCTTCGAGGAACTGCTGGCATAAAGTTACCAAGTTCAAAAACTGGGAAAGAATGGGGGGATAACCATCCCAAGAATCAGACCAGAAGAGAGCATTCGTCCCTTTTTTGCAAATCCAAAAAAGGCCATCCTTTATGAGCTCATCCCCTTTTTTGAGAGTACCCCAAATCACCGAACCTTTCCCCCTCAAGGAGTACTGGGGAATATCACACTGAGGGATCCCTGGAAAATACTTATGAGATAAAATTCTAGCCCAGAGATGATCCTGCTCCACACACCAGCGCCAATACAACTTAGCAGCTTGAGCCACGCTGGACAACATAGACTGCCTTAAGCCAAGCCCTCCGAATTGCTTTGGGCTACAAACAGTATCCCACTTGACAAGACTCCATTTGGAAGAGTGTAGGCTACCAGCCCATAAGAACTGCCTAGCAAGAGAATCCAACTCCTTAATGAAACTCACCGGGGCAACCTGGATCATGCACCTGTAGATGGGGAGAGCCTGCACCACAGACTTGAGCAACTGAACACGCCCAGCAAAGGACAGCCATCTGTGGGTCCAATGATTAACCTTCACATGAAATTTATCCAATATATTTTGCCAAGAATCCCTATGAGGTCTTCCAACAGAGATCGGAATACCAAGGTAGGTCAAGGGGAGAGACCCTATCTGAAATCTCAAAATGTGAGCAATCCTCCTCTGAATGGGCTCAGGAGTGTTAAAGAAAAAGATGGAGGACTTTTCCTCATTGATCAATTGGCCCGAGGCATTAAGATAAACATCCAACACTTTACACATATTAGTAGCTTCCCTGATAGATGCCAGACCCATCAAAGCAGTGTCATCCACAAACTACAAATGAGACTGCGAAGGTAAGCCACCATTCCATCTCCATCCCAAAATAAGCCCCAGCTCCACCTGCTTTCTCATCAAGCGTCCCAGACCCTCGGCAAGAAGGATAAACAAATAGGGAGAGAGGGGGTCTCCCTGGTGCAGACCCCTAGACGCACCAAAAAGCTCTGAGTGCTCACCATTGATTAACACAGAAAAGGAAGTTGTAGTAACACAGCTCATTACCCATCTAATCCAATCCTCTCCAAAACCAAAAGCACCAAGAATCTTCTCGAGGAATGACCACTGAACTCTGTCATAAGCCTTAGCCATATCCAGTTTGATAAACATTGCCTTAACCTTGGAAGTGGCCATAGAATGGATAGTTTCAGTAGCAATCACCACCCCATCCAAAATTTGCCGACCCTCCACAAAACCGCCCTGTTCCTCAGAAATCAACACTGAAAGCCACTTTTTCAACCTGTCAGCCATCAATTTAGAGATAATTTTATAAATCACATTGCACAGAGAGATAGGCCAAAATTGCGTTAACCTATCAGCACCCTCACACTTGGGAATGAGAGCTAGGAAGGTGGAATTGAGAGCCCGTAGCATTTGCTTATTTGATTGAGACTCCTGCACAACTGCTAACAAGTCCAATTTGATAATATCCCAGAACTCTTGGAAGAACTCAATCGGAAAGCCATCCGGGCCAGGGGCTTTCCCCTTCTTCATCTGAAACACAATACCCTCCAGCTCATCAAGCGAGATGTCACTCATAAGATGCTCATTCATTTCTCTAGAAACAAGAGAAGGGATACACGATAGGACTTGAATTTCCTCATCGACACTCCTTCGCTCCTCCTCCTTGAATAAAGAAGCAAAGTATTGAACTGCTTCATTAGAGATCTCCTGAGAGGAGGAAAGCTGCTCACCCCTGTCATTCACTAAAACAGAAATAGAGTTGCCATGTCTCCTGGCTTTCACCGAATTGAAGAAGAAAGCCGTATTCTTATCTCCTTCCAGTAACCAATCAACCCGGGCCTTTTGTTTCCAAAAAATTTCTTCCCTTAGCTCACACTCCTCCAATAGCTTCAGAGCCTTGGCTTCTTCCAAAAGTAGCATTTCAGTCATCCCATCCTCCCTAATCATCCTCGTAATACCAGCCAACTCCGCCTGGGCAGCAGCCTTAGCATGGAAGATGTTTCCAAAAAAATGTCGGTTCCATCGTTTGAGTTGATACTTGACAAATTGAAGTAGCTTAGCAAAATTATACATTTTAGTACCATAGGAAGGTCTACCATACCTCCACCATTCAGCCACGTATTCATGAAGAGAGGGATCCCTAAGCCACATAAGCTAGAATTTAAAAGGAGGAGACCAAGGCCCACGAGCCGAAGAGATCGCGAGCTTGATAGGCCAATGATCTGAACCCCTCCAGTCCAAAATTTCAGACATAGAGGACCACAAACCACCAACCCAGTAACAAGAAACCAGAAAACGATCAAGACGCTCAGCAATGCAATCCTCCCCCACCCTCCGATTAGTCCAAGTGAACTGGCCATTACTAGGCTTGATATCAACTAGATTTAGAGCTGAAATGTTATCCAGAAGGAGAAAAGCAGAAGGCTCCAGCCTCGCAATACCACCCCGTTTCTCATCCAACTTAGAGATAGCATTAAAATCCCCCGCCATTATCCACGGATGGTAAGGAGCCATACTTCTAACAAACCTGATATGGGTCCACAATAGTTGCTTACCATAAAGCTCAGGAGGCGCATAAATATTGGAGAAAAGTATAGCCTCTCCTGACTCAAAGCAGGAAGCAATCATGGAGAGAGATGACTTGGAGGACATCCACCAAAAAGGAGAAATCTTCTAAGGATTCCATAAACAAGCCACTCCCCTAGAGGCCCCCTGCGCACCAATACATTGGCACTCCCCATTCCCCCACAACTTAGGCATCAAACCAAACATACTTTCAACCGACAGCTTAGTCTCCTAGAGAAAGAGCACATCAGGAGATTGACTTCTAACCAACTCACGAACAACTTTTTGTCGAGGGCCACTGTTCAAGCCCCTTACATTCCAAGATAACACGATCATTTCAAAGGGCTCGAAAAAAGAGAATCCAAGGTCTTAACCGACCCTGACTCCACCAAGTTCTCCCCTATCAATTTGATCTTTTCCACATCCTTCTTCCTGCCAAGCTTAGAGACCTTTTCCGTCCCACCTTTCTTTAGATCCTTCTGGAGAATTCCCAAATGAGAAGACAACTTATTACTCTTACCTACCTCCGAGCCTGAACTCCGAGAGTGGTGGGCCGAAGCGTCTTTGCTTTTTTCTGGAACAACAACACAACTTTGTTCCTCCGGCACCCTCAACTGATGGTTTGATTCCAAAATCCCAGTCTCCTCAACTTGTGGAGCACAAAGAACCTCTGAACAGAGCCCTTCAAGCCCTAGATCTTTCCCATCCTGCACTACATTTGGTAAACCCGTATGCACCTCCTGCTGAGAAACTTGCACTATCTGAATAGGAGACCCATGCTATTCAACTTCCATAGTCCCTTGATCCAAGTCCACCAAACCCAGATTCACTTCCTGCTGACTAAAATTATCCAATACCTTGAATCTATTAAAAGTGTCCTCTTCTTGCCTTTCTTTGGGAGTCCTCTTCTACCCCTTATTTCTATTCTGATTCCTGACCGGAATAAAACCACCCTCCCCGGCACCACCTTCCAGCAAAGGACCCTTACCCTTATCCATCCAAGAAGGATTCTTAGGAGGCTGTGAGGCATTAGACTCCAAAGGCTTGGCCCTTGGACATCTACGCAGTAAGTGGCCATATTCATGACACAACCGACATCTAAAGGGTAAGGTCTCATAATTAAGTTTTTGAACCCATGAGTGAGAGCCTGCACTCACTTCCAGAGAATCTGGCAAAGGTTTACTTAAATCAATTTCCACACAAAATCGAACAAATGTCATTACCTTTTTGAACTGCGTCTGCTGCGACGAGCCAACGGGTTTACCAAGCATTGAGGCAAGAAGATGCAGAACATCTTCACGCCAGCACTCGACCGGTAGCCTTGGCAATCTGACCCAGACTAGAACTCTACTAGGAATCTCCTCCGCTGGATCGAAGCCTGCATGCCATGGCTTGATAAACAAGCCCACTTGATTGTAAAAATAAGGGCCTCCTTCGAAAACCTTGATCCTGTCTGACATGCAATCGAAGGTAACCATAAAATAGCTGTTTGCAAGGAGCCTAATCTCCATCTCACCTTCCGGCATCCATGTTCGCTGAGCCCAAGCTTCCAAAAATTTCAAACAGATTTTTAACCCCAAAAACTTGCAGTAGAGGGAGTGTCGAGAGTAATACTTAATGTCTTCTGCAAGCATCTCCATCGGGATCACCACATTCGGCCTCTCCTTGCACCTCTCCAGACATCCATTAACCTTTGGCAGCCGAAACCCCCCAGAAGGTCCCAACTCGGTCTTCTCCAAATTCTGAGCAAATAAATTACTGTCATAAATTTGAGATCCCTGAAGCAAAGGTTTCGAGCCAACAGCAGAACGGAAATCCAACTTATTTCCCACCCCAGACGATTCCCCTTGAGCCATAGGTAGAAGAAAAAAGCCCAAGCAAGCCGATAAACCCTCAAGCCCATGGGAGCCCAAGGCACCACACCAAGAATTTCCAGCCACAAATCTCCCCCAAAAAGGATAGGCTCACAGGTGCGCACAAAAGGACAAACAACAAAAGAACAAACCTGACTCCCAAGAGAGAAAGAAACGCAGCCACCAAGGGTCGGCCGCACACAAGACACACCCCACGCCCAAAACACACAGCCCCACACGGGCCAGACAAGAAAAAAATGCCCACCCCTGCCGGCAGCACCCAGAACACCACCAGCCACAAAACTCAGGGAGAAAGGGCAGGAAAAAACCAGACAGTGCCGGCCAAAACAACACCCCCGCGCACCACAAATGGACAGGAAAAAAGCTGGGAAACGCAGGAGACCACACCCCAAAGGAAGAAACCTCCTCCCCATGGTGCACAGTCAGAAAAAAAAAAAAAACCAGAAGGAAGCTAGGGCGCGCGCGCCCTAGCTCGACCAGAGAGCTGCAGATCCGCCATCAGCTCACCGATATAATAATAAAAATCTATACTTCTTATATTATCCAGTTAGTTAATCTTAATTTAATAGCACTAACAATTTTAAATTTAATCTTCATAAATTTTCATATATTGTGTTATATTTAAAAAATAATAGTTTATTTTAATTTTGATTAAAATAAAAAATTATAATTGGGAATGAGGTCTCCATATTTGACTTCACAAAATTGTAAAGTAAAACCTTAAAATTTGTATATTTTCATGAAGTTGAAACCCTAAGGAGTATCATAGTTCTTATCACTTTAATAGACCAATCCCATCTCTTATCTCTAAGATTGTCTTAATGACATTATTCTTTATTCTTTATTCTTAAGAGAGTTTATTAGAAAGTGGATTTAATTTATTTTCATTTCAATTGTAGCATAATATTTCAACAAGGTTTCATTCTTGTCTATTTATTTTGTGGATATTATTTTCTTATTATGACACTATTCCTTTCATCCCCTAAATTTTGGTCCGTTTTGTAAATCTATGGATTTCCTTGATTATAATTATTCGAGAAAGTTTAATTGGGCATTGACTTACATCTTTACTAATATCTTTTATCATTCCATATATCTCAATATTTGACCTTATATAAAGATGTGTAACCCTATGCTTGGGTCAAACTTCATATTCATGGCAATGTGGTGCAAAGGCACCCACAAGTTTTCTTGCGTCTAAGGGGTCAAAAGTTGGCATTTTTCTTTTGTTTTGGTAGTTTTCATGTAATAAGGTCTTCAAAGACCATTTCATGTTTGTATGAGTCTAGGTTGAGTCATTAGGTGTGAGGGAATTGGAAAATAGAAAAGTTGACAAAAGTTGCACATTATTGTCAAGCAACTTTTTGCATTTTTGTCAAAAGTAGTCATCATTATGTTTTGTTGGTTTCCAATATGAAATGTAGTTAGTGGTCATTGGGAACAAGTTGGTGAATTTTTTAAAACCCTTGTGTGGTCGAAGGAAAGGTTGGTTGTTGGATATTTTGAAGAAGGAAACTTTTTTCATTTTTCATCGGTTTCATGTAATTTCATTGAATTTTAAGGGATTTGTGATCATTTTCCTTCAAACTAGTCAAAACCCTAGATAAAGTAACTAGTGCGAAAATAAAATGTCATAAAATCCATTCCACCTAGTAAGAATTTCTGAAACTTGGTGGAATGGATTTCCTTGGTGTGTATTCGGATGCTTCAAACTTGTAGAGGTACTGAAACTTGGTGGAATGGATTTCCTTGGTGTGTATTTTGATTCTTCAAACTTGTAGAGGTAGGGAATGAGAACTAGCACGTGTGGATTTTTTGAAATTGCCCAAAATCTTCATGTATCAAGCCTAGGAACCCTACAGAATTAGGGAAATTGTTGCAAAACCTTTGGAGATTGATTTACTTGATAGAAGAAGACTAATTGGGCCAAGTTTGATATGTTGAAAGTGTTAGAACAAGTGTTGGATCCCTATGAAGCCCTGAACACATGTGGAGCTTGCCTAGTTGCCTAATTAGGCTTAATCAAGAAATAAGACGGTCAAATTTTAGAGCCTTCTATACAAAGTAACCCCACCCAAATTTTTGATATGTTTGTAAATGACCAAAAGGGTATCTAGAAATTTGGTTCCATTTTGAATGTCATTCTTGCCCCACAAGTTGTGCCCAAAAAGCTATGTTTGAAAGGTTACACGGAGGAATGAGGGCTTGTGAAGAAAAAACCCGTCAATTGATGTATAAGAGCTTGAAGGGTGGTTGTTTGTGAGTTATAAGAGATTGCTTACCCTTTCTCTACATCAAATTGATGCAGAGGTCAAAAGTTGCACATTGTTGTTGTAGATGCTAAAATCTGCAAATGGTTGGCATTTTAAAAACCAAGCTAAATCTTAAACATCCCTATGAAATAATGAAACATGTTAGATATGCTGAATAAGATATCAAAACAACAAGAAGAATGAAATGAGCATACAAACAACATGAATCAAATTATATCTCATAGTGGATTGGTGTTATTGTTGAAAATAGCCCTTTCCCAATCCTTGATATATAAGCCAGTGATAATGATGGACAAGATCATTTCTCAAATGAAAAGAGTGACCTTGCATGATATTGGAGATGAAAATGCTAAGATTGTGGAGTGGATGAACAAAATCAGTTCTCATTTTAAGAGAGTGACTTTGCATTAGCTTTGTGGATGATTTGTTGAAGAATGATGCCTGTATTTAAAATTCTCTTAATGAGAGATTGGCCAAATGGATGAATGTGGGACAAAGATCAAGCCAATTAAAAGAGGCCACTTGTCATCTTGTGATAGGCTTGAGGATGTGCAAGATTTGGGAAATGTGCCCAAGAGGGGGAAATTTGAAATTTGAAATGAGAGTTAATGCTGAGTTTGACTTGTGCAAGGGACATGTAAGAGACATTTAAGACCTATTAAATGTCCTATTTGATGTACAATTCAACTTGTCATTTGAATTCAAACCTGATAGAATATTCCTCATGGATGCCATGTTGAGTGAAAATGATGATTTAATAAATCAATAAATTGATTTATTTGTGCAAGTGGTTAGGATTAGTATTTGATCATTGTTAGGTTAGCTTAATGATGATTAGGTGAATTTGACCAATTTGACTCAAATATTTGATTTATTTAAATAAGAAAAGGAGAAATATGAACTTAGATTTAATTAAATAGATGTTTGATTTATTTAATTAAAGGGATGATGATAGGTTCAAGTTTGATTTATTTAATTTAAGCTGATGACTTTAGGAGATTGATAAATAAACTTGATTTATTTGTTGAATGGAATATGATTATGCATAATGCCAATTTTGCATGTCTGCATTTTGCCCCTCTTTGAAGCAATGTACTTGTTGCATTGGTTCAAAGAATAAACTTGCTGTGACCGAAATTTAAATTTTATTTTATTTTTCGGATGCCCCAACAGAAAGAAGTACACTAGTACATTGCCCCCTCGAGAGATCGAGCGAAAAGATTCAATTTGAGGGTCAATATCACGATAAAGAGGTTCAAAATGGATGGTTATGGATGATGATGCAAATGAGATGATTGAGATAGATGATGTGAGATGATGTGATTATGCAAATGTATGATTTATGCAGATGCTTAGACTAACAGATCTATATTATGATGAATATGCAAATGCAATGCATGTGAAATGATCGGTGTGTCCTATTATGTATGATATGAATGATATGTGGTATGCTGATGGTTTGTGGATGCAAGATGGATGATGATGTTAGTGCAGAAATGAGATGATGACAAGAGGATCCCACAAGTCCATGATCTGACAAGACTTTATTAGAGATGATGATGATGATAGATGATGATGATAAATGATGATGATTTGCTTATCAAAGATTGGGATTTTAAAAGGGCTACTTACCTTATGTTTGATAACACACATAGATATGATGCATCAAGGTATAAAGAACCAGGATGGCGTTGTACCTAGTGCGATGGACTTTGAATTGACAAATAGATAGGAGTATTCTTGTTCACACTTGACATACGGAAACCTTGCTAGGACGTACCTAACAAAGCAAGTATTCACCAAGTTATTTTACAAGAACGTCCAACAAGCACAGCAGACAAAAAGATAATAATTGTTGCCCCATTCCTATCTCTCTGAATCCTTCATTCGGATATCATTGAGAGGTCCTTGGAATGAGTGCAATAAGATAAATCAAAAGAAAATATCAAGTACGCAAACAAGCCAATGTTCATATCTCTATCCAAACGGATTTGTTTTGATACGATAAGGATCCAAGGTGATATCCAAAATGATGCCCATTGTTGGAACGATATATCCTAGGACATGCATTATATAGGATGATGATGGTTTGATAAGTTGACTAATAGGCTATTGATACAAGGTTGACTAACATGTTTGAAAATGATCAAGAGTTTGATTTTGTTTTAAAGATTTGTTGTTTGCTTTTGATTTTATGATAGAAGCTTGCTTTTGCTGACTGTTTTGATTGTTTTTGTTTGTTTTGCCAAAGGATGAAGGTGACGATCAATTTATTATGGATGTTTGGTTATTGTGGGTGAAAGCATGATGAGACAGATGGATTTTTTCAAATATTTGGATGTTTTTGATGTTTTACGATGTTTTGAGGCTATTTTTTGGGTTTTTGGATTTTTACAAATGTTTCAATTTTTGAATTTTGCGATGTTTTTGGATTTTGATGTGATTTTGGATGTTTTTGGATTTTTGTGTCTTGGGGTCTGATCGGAGATTAGCCTTGCCTATGTTTAAGCTCAAAGACGACATAGTTTTGATGCCATGTTTTTGATATTTTTTGACTTTTATGATTTTTTTTGGATTTTCTGATGTTTTGGAAGTTTTTGGACTTTTTGATGTTTTTGATGTTTTTGGATTTTTTGCATGATTTTGACGATTTGGATATGAACATGTGTGATGATATCAATGATTTGTTTTGGATTTTGTTGAAAACCAAGCTAAGGTTGATTGATCGAATTGATGGATTGATGATGATGATAACATTGTTGAGGATACACAACAATGCAAAGATTTGATTGATTAGGATTGATGACAATAACATTGTTGAGGATGCAAAACAATGCAAGGATTGATTGATTGGGATTGATGTTGATAACATTGTTGAGGATACACAACAATGCAAGGATAGTGTTAAGCAACACAAGGATTTCCCGAGATGATGATTTTTTGATTGGATTTGATTGATCAGTATTGTTGAAGGTTGGTTTGAAAAAAAAGATGTTTGAATGATTGATGTGATGTTTGAAGTGCAACTTAGATGCAACTGATAGTGATTGTTTGGATTGATGTTCGATGAAAAGATAAAGCTTGATAAGGAACATTTTCTCGTCAAAATATGTCATGGGCTAGTGATTTGAATTTTGCTTGTAGGTGGTTTGACCAATTTGATTTCACATTTTCCAATGTTCGGATCACCACATAAGTTGGAGGATAGAGATCAAGATTTATTCTCGAAGCAAGATGTACATATTTGCCCCTAATGTCTAGCAATGTATGAAGTATGATGGATGGATATGGATTATCTTGCGATAAGATAAAGTGTTCAGATAATGAATGCTCATTTGGATAATGCTTCATAGCTTAGATAATGCTTCATAGGATAGGATAAATGAAAATGACCCCATGTCAAGATATTTACCATAAGCAAGCGTAAAGTGTGCCCCAAAATTTCATCAAGATCAAGATAATTTGGATGATGGATTCTGATGGATAAAGATGGATTGGATAAATGGTTCATGGATGAAATGGATTTATTATGGCTGAGATGGATGGAATGCTTGATTTATTATGGATGGGATGAGATGCTTTCTCATAAAATAGCGCATGTAGATGCTCGATTCTACACATGACGCTTGTTTGCCAGGTTTTCATCATGGTACCTGCCCAAAGCACCGCCCATGCAGTTTTCACTAGAGGATGATTTTTCTCTTTACTATTTTCAATCCTTTTTCTAATTGTTTTGGATTTTCATATTTTTTAATTTTTGTTGATTTTTTCCAAAAGATTTTAAACTCATGCTGAATCACAAGGTGTTGCTGATGTAGATGACCCTCTCATAATGTGCCATCGATATCCTGCTTGAAGAAGTTGCTTTGCTAAAATACGTGCACTTGAATACAACTTTTGAGATTCTTGATCTGCTTCATCCATACTGGAGTTAACTTTGTCTTTGTGCGCACATCGTGATAAAGTGCCTTCTGAATCCTTATGATGAAGGGTTGTTGCCAATACATGGTCAATGTGAGAATTGGATATCATGCATGGAGGTGTGGATGGAATGTGTTTAGGGATAGGAGATGGATTGGTTGATAGTTTGGAACCTTTGACTCTCCAAACTTGGGAAGATGAGCAATGATGGCTGGATACGAAAGTGTACGTGGAATTAGGACCAACTGCTTGATATACTTTGTACATCGCTTGAAAAGCTTTCTTTTTCTTTTGTGGACATCCTTAATGGATACTTTTCCCTCTTTTATTTTGCCCCATAGCTTCTTTGACTGATGGAGTTTGATAGGGATGGTCTTTCTTTGTATTGTTTTGTATCCATTTGTATTTGATTTGTCCATTGTGCTTTTCAACTTCTTTTGCTTTGATAAATTTCTTTGTGATTTGATTCACATCCTTCATTTGATGTTGGTCCCAATTCATGGATGGGGTTATGGGTGGATGCAGATTCATGATGCGGCTGGTTTTAGTATTGACACTAGTTTCATCATAAGGACTCTTCGCGCTCCCTATGTTGACATTTGCTTGAGATGAAGTTTCCCCCACTATTGTGGAAGTAGTACCTTCATGTTTTGATTCTTCCTATTATGAGAGCTCTTTCTTAGAATGCATTCTTTCATAAATGACCATCGTAGATGATGTTATTTCGATTGGATGATCCGCTAACTCTGAACTATACTATTATGTCTGACTTGTTTCCTTGAGTGGATAATATTGGATATCCACATACCTGATGTCTTTAGTTTGGATTTTGGATATATATAATCTTGATGTTGACAACTCAGTTTGATTGTAGGAATCAATACTCTGCTCTTTTTGTGTAACAAAATTTTGTTCTAGATTAAGATCATCTATGCGTCCATTAATAGAAAGCATCTCATGGGTAGATGGAGGATTATGTGCTACATTGATATGATCATCTTGCATTGATAGGAGAGTGTCCATTAGATTATTGTAGTACCTTGTAGATATGAATTCTTGATCTTGAATGATATTAGAGTTACTTTCGACATGCTTTCAATAAGGTTCTTGACATGGATCAGTTTCAAAGGATGAATCACTTACAAAGGGTTCTTGGATGTCATTATTAGACATGGTAAGTAGTTGAATATCCTCAAGTGTCAAGTTCAGGGCTCCTTCAGTATCTGTAACCATGAGGTCGAAGGGGTCAACATGTCTTGGAAAGGACCACTGTTAGACTTTGGTGAAAGATGTTGGTCTTGCTTTGGGATAAATTCTTGAGATATGTCCTCTAACTCATAAGGAAATTTAGGGACATTTTGAACATGATCATTGGTCAATGGATCATGCATTATGTCAATAGGATCAAACAATCCTAACACTCCTTGAAAGAGATCACTAAAAAGTGTCTCTTGATGTATGGTGAGTTGATCATCGGATGGGGTGGAAACATCTTCAAGGTGCTCATTGATGGAGATATCTTGATCTTTGTTTTTGGGAAATGCAGTGAAGGGATTTCCAATGTTTTCAACCATAAGGTCAAATGATGTTGACATTTTTTGAATTGGATCATTGTTGGTTGTTGGATTTTGACATATGTTGATTTGATCTTTGGACGAGATAGAAACATCTTCAATGTGCTCTTGGATGGATAGATCTTGACCATTGCTCTCAACAGTTCTTATTTTTTGTGTTTGTGCTTGTGTTTGTTGGGTAGCTTGAGCAGACTGGGTAGCTTGAGCGGTGTGGGTAGCTCGAGCGGCTTGTGGAACCACCTGATATTGTTGAAGTGCTTGTTGGTAGGCTTGATGTGCTTTTAGTGCGATGTTACAATATTGACTTATTGCACTTGGTTTTTGTGGTAGTGGTGGTGTATTTGGAATCATGTTGGATGCGGTGACAAGTGGTTGAGATACACTTTGAGCAATCATGGTAGTGAGGGGTTGAGATGTGATGGGTATGATAGTGCTGTTTGGAGTGATTGAAGTGATAGGAATGGTCAGAATGACTGAGATGATAGGCCCTTGGGAGACCCTATTTTGATTTGTTGGGATCAAGATTGTTGCTTGATTGAATACCAGCTCTTGGTGTGATGTCGATGGCATATTCAAAGGTTTTGATGTGATGACTTGATTGGTGTTAGGTGGATTGATTTGGATGGAGTGATTGGTGCTAGGTAAAGGGGGAAACCCTAAACCAAGGAATGATGTTGATATGGGTAATGGTGGTGAAGATGTCTCAAACTATTAATTTTGCATGTCTACACATTCAAGGTATCATTGTACATGTCTCATGTCCTATGTTTCATATTTCATGTCCTTATTTCATTACCTCATCACTTGGTTTAATCACCTTAAAGGGGTTTGACCAAGGCAAACCCCCATTTACTAATAAATCAATGAGTTTTTCCCTCTCTACATGTTTGATTGTAGATCTACATGTCTTAGAGATTGAAGATCCCTTGGAGATTAGGTTACAAGCTTGGAGAAAGTTGTTGGAGTTGTCCCTTCATTTGCAAGGTTGCTATCTTCACAAAAAGTCTCTACAGGTCCGAAATTAGGGTTTCAGATCCATAAATTAGTTTGGAAAGAAAGAGGAGAGATTATAGTTTTGATCTGAACTTTGAATTCCCAAAAGAATTTAAAATTTTCAATAATTAATTTTTCAAAATTAATTATTAAAATTTTTAAATTTTAATTAAGTTTTCAATTCTAATTTTAAAAAACTAAATTTATTAAAAATTCATATTTGAGAATTATTTTAGTATGTATTCCCAATCATCTATCACTTACTTTTGATTCCTACAATTATTAATTAAAAACAATTTTAAATAACTATTGTAACTAAAATATTAAATATTACATATTAATAAAAACAAAGTTACCGATGATTAAATATTAATCTTGCATGCACTGTGTGTTAGATAAGAACAAAAAAGTGGACTATAACATGTGGTTTATAATGCTTATTTCCTATTGGCTTATTAGCACAATTTCCCCTTTTAGACTCAATCAAACAATTCCAAATGTAACTGATTATTAATACCTCACATAGCATTCCCAAAAAAAAATTAATTTCTTAATTCTCATTTAATGAACATTTACGGTGCACCTTATTGGCTGATTGTTGGAAACCATGCGACTGCTAGTTTATTTCCATCCGTTACCCTACTTAACTCTTCAGTCATTTAATTACCCTTGTAGAAGTTCCATTTGCACATTCACCTATTTATTATCTCTGCCCATGCCCATTTTATTGAATGCATTCTTATCCATTGTATAGAAGGTGCGGGTTTGTGAGCTAGGGCTCCATAGTTAGTTTAACGTTCTCTATTGTAGGGTTGTTACAGTGAAAAGCTCTCAATGGATCGAGGGAAGTCTGCAAATAGTTTTTTCAATTACGTTTTTCTTCCCCCTTCCTTGGCATTACAATGATAACCTGTCATTTTCTTGCTGTAGTGCCCAGGATAAGTCTTTCTTTGAGTGTAGAGGAGAATGAAAACATGGGATTGGGGCATTCCAAATGGAGGCCAACACTGGAACAAAAGCATATATTAGAGTGCATGTGGGCCACTGGAACGAAGAAACCTTCTCAAGCCCTCATACTTGAGATTACTACCGACCTACAATGATATGGTAGAGTTGAACCCAAAAATATTTCCCATTGGGTTCAAAACACTGATAGTCAAGAGAAACACAAGAGAGAATAGTCACATACTAGAAGTATGTGGTTTTTTTGATGGTTTAAAGTATTCATTTATTTTTCTGAGGAATTAGGGTTTATATGTAAACATAAAATTTTATATTTCTATAATTTTAATGTTAACTCCAATGTGATCTGAAAGGTTGAATGAGAAAGCTATCTTACCAACCAATGTATTCATTAAGATTGTTTACTGTTAATCATACAAGCTAGGCTCCTGTGGCTTTACAGTTTAAACAAAATATAATTTATTTAGATTTTTTTTCTAAGTTATCAAGTTGATATAGAAACATATTTTTCAGATCACACATGCTATGTAGAATCAAAGTACATGGATGAGAAGATTCATGCAAAGGTAAGTAATATGATTCCTCTAACAATTTATCCATTCATAGAGAAGAAGAGGCTTACAATTACTTATACTCCCTTGGGTGAATTACTCTATTTACTGGTTATGATTTTGATATTTTGGTGCCTGTGAGAGTGGGTACACCCTAGATGTTATGTGGATTATTTTGATGCTACTAGGGAGAGTGGCTCTTCATGGGGGCTGACACACAAATGGGTAGCTGGGGTAACCCATGGAAGATTTTTCTTAATAAGTGGTAACCTAATAAATTAAGTAGTGGGTTTGGGTAGGTTCACATTAAATAAGATAATTAAGATGCCTCACCCATGTCTATACTGATTTTGCAGGCTAAGGATGGGTTGAGATGGCCTGGTCAACAAGATCACTACCTTGTCCTCATGAAAGGTTAGTTGTCCCACATGTGTCACCCTATGGGGTTGACACCTTGTGAGAGACAACCAGGGTAACCATAGATGGGGATTGACGCCTAGTGAGAGGTAGCCAGGGTAACCCATGCTAGGGCCATGTGATAACACTCTTCCTACAGTATCCCCTGTTGTTTCTTTTGCTTTGTGTGCCTCTGGAAGCAGTCATTCTTGATGCAGTCATTATTTATGTTGATTGTTGCTCTTGGTTGTGGAGTTCTATAGCCTTTTGCTTGACTAATTTATGTTATGGGTCCTTCTTGTCATCTCCTAGCATAGGGGTGGGCCACATGGTCGGGTGGAACATGCTATGCACCCCATTGGGTTCCCAGTCAGAGTTTGTGAAGCGCAGAGTTGTACCTTTGTAGTGTTTCCAAAGCTTCACCAGTTTGGAGATATCATTGATAATATGCATCATGATCATTTTAGATGTTTATTCTATGTAATTGATGTATCATTCCCATCTCATATTGGGAAGCATTGTTGTACATTTGTAATCTTGAAGCAATGTAAACTCTTATGATTAATGTAATGTATCTATATTCATGGTTTTATCACGTTTTCTCTAGTGGATGACTTATTATTTATGTAATGTAATGGATGGATGTTTATCATTGATGTAATGTGATGGATGTATGTATAATTTATGCTTATTATTTATAATGGATTTGAAATATAAACTTGGGATTCGTTATCGTCATTATGGGATTGACTTAGGTTAAGTAATGCAGCCATGTTTACCCGAGAGGACGTAGCTAGATGGTGGATATATATAGTTTCATTACAAGTATTGTATGTTAACTTACTTTGCATGTTAGTTTTACTTTTAAAAAAAATGTGCCATTATTTTGAGTTAATTAGTTGTCCTTTGGGGTTTGCGTGGCAGGGCATTATAGAAACATAGAAGGTGATTCAAGGCCTTTTCCTAGGGTTTCATTGAGATGGAGATCAACAAGGTGTATAGATTGACTTTCAACCATGAAGGCGAGCTAATTAGACTTGGATCTCCATCAATTTTGGGATTGGAATGGATTGGAATGATTTTTCCTTGATTAACCTAATTAGACTATGTGCCCTAATGCATAAAAATGCAAGATCTCAATAATGTATAGACTTAAACAATATTTTGCAGACATATCTTAGAACTATAGAGGATTGTGTACATCCCCCCAAAAAAAGGTTTTAGTGTGAATATGAGGAATAATTAACCCAAGGGAGTATAAGTCCTTGTAAGCCTCTTCTCCTCTATGAAACAACACTCACAAATTTAAGCATTATAAAAGCTATCTATTTACTCATAAATTTATCCATTCATGTTCAGGAAGAAGAAGTGGCAACGAAGAGAACCTTGGAATTATTTCCTCTGGATCCTGATAGAGGAGGATTATTAGAGACCAAGAAACAACACTCATGCTTTGTACTAGGGTTTTAAGATAGGAGAACAATAATATTATTTGTAGTTGCAATATTATCCTTTGTGAATGCGTAAGAACTGCTACTGTGTAGTGATCATTGGCTTCTTCTTCTATGATGGTTGAAAAAATAGCATTGATCTCATGTAATGAATTAGTTTTGTTCTACACAGAGTTTCACCTGAAATACTTTTTTAGAATATTGACCAAGTAATAGAACGGAACTTCTATTCACCTTTCAATTCTTCATCTATTGAACGACCCATTTTTAACATTTTATGTGTTAAAAAAGAGTGATCAATTTAAAACAGGTTTTACCTAATTTCCTTCGCGTTGAACTGTAGAAATTGTGACAAGTAAGTTTTATTGTATATCTTATTGGAAATCTCTAGTTAGTTTAGATTTCAGAAGCATTTGACTACAGTCCGAGATTTGTGTTACCGATTGGTAAACGAATGGGAAGAAATGGTTATTTCAAAGGGCGAATTTCATTCCAACGGTTGAATGTGATTGGCTTTTTCTAGTTTCTCATGGTCACAAATTGTCTCCGTCGGTGAGGTTGGCTTTTTAATGTGAAGTGTTTTTTGGGATTTATAATCACTATAATATTTTATTTAAATATAATATATAAAATAACAGATATAATACATATATAAATTTATATTGTTTAATTAGTAAATTTATGTTAAAATTAGTATTTGATATGTATGGCTCGTAAATTAGATTATTAAATTATAAATTATGGTTATAATGTAGTTAAGAATAATGTTCAATTTTAATAATGATTTATTTATTTATTTTTAAATACAACATTAAAAGAAAATTTATTCTTATAAGAGAAGTCTTGCATCTAATTTTAAAAAGGAATATTATAAAAAAAAAAAAATCACTTTAGTTCATTTTATATAATTTATTTATTATTTACTGACCTGGGGACTTCCCTCCATCCATGGAGTGTTTTTTTTTAATTTATAATCATTATTTGTCGGCGTTAAATATTTTCTAATCTGTTGAAACATTTTATAAAATATTAACATTTTATTTAAATATAATATATAAAATAATAGATATAATGAATATATAAATTTATATTGTTTAATTAGCAATTTATGTTAAAATTAGTATTTGATTATGTATGGAGTAAATTAGATTATTAAATTATAAATTATGGTTATATTGTAGTTAAGAATAAATTTCAATTTTAATAATGATTTATTTATTTATTTATAAATACAACATTAAAAGAAAATTTGTTCTTATAGGAGAAGTCTTGCATCTAATTTTAAAAAAATTGAAATCTTATATTTATTTCTTTGATACTCATGTTCTTCCAAGGACTCAAAATATAGAGATTATATTTATTGCATTGACATGCATATTCTTCCAAAGACCAAAATTTGAGATCTTATATTTCTTAATTAATCTTGTTGTTCTTTGAGTGGAAGCTTATATTTATTTGATCAATTGGCTCATTCTTCCAACCACTAAAAAATGAAAGCATTTATTCAATCCAGCTTCAGGAAAATCCACGAGATAAACTTTTCATGGCGATGAATTGTTTGTTTGGTGGTGAATTTTGGGTGGTAAATTTTCCACGTGATGAATTTGTCATGGCGATGAATTTTTTGGTTGCTGGTGAATTTTCCTAGAGCTATTTAATCCACATGCCTACATATTCTTGTTATTGTATTTGTGTTGGAAACTAACTTACACTAGTTGGATATGATTTATTCATTTAATTATAATTCTTTATATTATTTTCAATTGTTTGGTTCGACATGAATTTACACATTCTTGTTATCGTATTTGTGTTGGAAACTTACACCAACGGGATATGATTTATTCATTTAATTAGATTTCTTTATATTATTTTCAATAATTTTTTATTATTGTTGAGCTATTTGCTTCTTTATTTCTTCGTTATGAATGTGTTGTATACTTCTTATATTATCTAGTTAGTTAATCTTAATTTAATAACATGGACAATTTTAAATTAATCTTCTTAAATTTTCATATATTGTATAATATTTAAAAAATAATAGTTTATTTTAATTTTGATTAAAATAAAAAATTATAATTGGGAATGAGGTCTCCATATTTGACTTCACAAAATTGTAAAGTAAAACCTTAAAATTTGTATATTTTTCATGAAGTTGAAACCCTAAGGAGTATCATAGTTCTTATCACATTAATAGACCAATCCCATCTCTTATCTCTAAGATTGTTTTAATGAAATTATTCTTTATTCTTTATTCTTAAGAGAGTTTATTGGAAAGTGGATTTAATTTACTTTCATTTCAATTGTAGCATAGCATTTCAAAAAGGTTTCATTCTTGTCTATTTATTTTGTGGATATTATTTTCTTATTATGACACTATTTCTTTCATCACCTAAATTTTGGTCTGCTTTGTAAATCTATGGATTTCCTTGAGTATAATTAATCGAGAAAGTTTAATTGGGCATTGAATTATATCTTTACTTAAATCTTTGATCATTCCATATATCTCGATATTTGACCTTATATAAAGATGCATAACTGTATGCTTGGGTCAAACTTCTTATTCATGGCAATGTGGTGAAGGGGCACCCACAATTTTTCATGCTTCAAGGGGTTAAAAGTTGGTATTTTTTTTGTTTTGGTATTTTTCATGTAATAAGGTCTTCAAAGATCATTTCACATTTGTAGGAGTCTAGGTTGAGTCATTAGGTGCAAGGAAATTGGAAAATACAAAAGTTGACAAAAGTTGCACATTATTGTCAAGCAAATTTTTGCATTTTGGTCAAAAGTAGTCATCATTATGTTTAGTTGGTTTCCAATATGAAATGTATTTAGTCGTCACTGGGAACAAGTTTGTAATTTTTTTATAACCCTTGTGTGGTCGAAGGAAAGGTTGGTTGTTGGAGATTTTGAAGATTGAAACTTTTTTCGTTTTTCTTCAGTTTCATGTAATTTCATTTAGTTTTAAGGGATTTGTGATCATTTTGCTTCAAACTAGTCGAAACCCTAGATAAAGTAACCAGTGAGAAAATAAAATAACATAAAATCCATTCCACCTAGTAAGAATCTCTGAAACTTGGTGGAATGGATTTCCTTGGTGTGTATTTTGATGCTTAAAACTTGTAGAGGATGGGAATGAGAATTGGCATGTGTCGAGTTGCTAAAATGGCCCAATATCTTCATGTATCAAGCCTAGGAACCCTAGAGACTTAGGGAAATTGTTGCAAAACCTTTGGAGACTGATTTACTTGATAGAAGAAGGTTAATTGGGCCAAGTTTGATATGTTGAAACTGTTAAAACAAGTGTTGGGTCACTATGAATCATTGAACACATGTGGAGCTTGTCTAGTTACCTAATTAGGCTTAGTCAACAAATAAGACAGTCAAATTTTAGAGCCTTCTATACAAATTAACCCTCCTGAATTTTTGATATGTTTGTAAATTACCAAAAGGGTATCTGGAAATGTGGTTACATTTTGAATGCCATGCCTGGCCCACAAGTTGTGCCCAAAAAGCTATGTTTGAAAGGCTATAAGGAGGTATGAGAACATGTGAAGCAAAACCCATCAATTTATGTATAAGGGCTTGAAGGGTGGTTGTTTGTGAGTGATAAGAGATTGCTTACCCTTTCTCTACATCAAATTGATGGAGAGGTTAAAAGTTGCACATTGTTGTCAAGCAACTTTTTACATTACTGGAGAGGTGAATGAATTGAAGGAGAGACATGCTACAGAGATGAGACAAATGAAGGGGATGATTTTTTCGTTGGAAATAAGTATGAAAAGAGGAATGTTTAATGGAGACTTGAGTGATCGAGAAGAAGGAAAAAGGGGGGAGGAAAATTCCCAAGGAGGGTTCGACGAAGAGATGGATCATGATGACTTGAGGATGGAAAAGTTGTTGAAGGTAGTCAAGGGAGGAGGCCCTAAGATAAAGATGGATTTACAAAAATTTACTACTCCTAAGGTGCAACAAAATTATGTGGCAACCCAAATTAAAGTTGTAACTCTATTCCATTATATGCCTCACGACCCTTCCTTTAATCTTTCTTGGGAAGGCCATGGATTCATGCAATGAATGGGGTTCCTTCTACCCTTCATCATAAAATGAATTATGTTTATGAAAAAAAATTTACACACTCAAGGCTAATCCTAAACCTGAAAATTATTTGAGTGTTGAGAAATATGGATGAGATCCTTTACAACTATTCAAAGGAACTGCAAAAGTGGAAGTCATGAAGGAAGAACATAAGAACATTGATGAAGACATTAAGTTGTTAGAAGATTATTTTGGATCCTTAGATGTCATACCTACATTCATGGGAGAATACAAGATCATAAATAAAGATTCTAAAAAGGGAAAATAAAAAGTAGTAATTTCAACATAAAATTCAAAAGCATCCACCTCAAGCACTTTAGAAGAAGAAGAAAATTACACAAAAAACTTTGATGAAGTTGATTATGAGCAACCATTGAATCCTAAAGAAATGATAAAGATTTATGGAAGAGGTTATGAACTTATGAAATAACTTGGGTATAGTGGAAAAGGATGTGGTGCAAGAGAACAAGGTATTCACATCCCTATAAATACTAATACACAAGAAACAACTAATAGTCTTGGTTATTATACCTCAAAAAAAATAAACAAGCCTTCAATCAATATCAAAAATCTTACAAAAAATTATTCTAAGCCAAATTTAACATTAGCGCATCTAGAATTGATAGAAATTAGTGGTCTTGGTCATTGTCCTTTGAAAGAAATGAAAGAAAAAAATGATTCCTCACTTAACATTAATATCATCACGCAAAGCACTCTTAGGAAATGTCTTAGTAATTATTGGATTTCATTAGATTTACACCCTCCTTTAAAGAAGAGTACAAATTCTTGCAATCTAAAGAGTCTTGTGTATGTATGACACCTTGTACTAAGCAAGAGATATCTTTGTCACAAAATAAAGAAACATCCTCCACTATTGATCAAGAGGATATCTTTTCAAGATTCCTCCAAGATCATTATATATCTATCCCTCCAAGAGTTCATTTCTGCATATCAAAGAGTTCATGGTCATTTTACTAATGAATGTAAGACTTTGTATAATAAAATTCAACATCTTAAGGATTGTGGTGCTCTTCCTTATGTTGAAGCACCTAGTTCCTCTTATTGATACTGACTTTCATGTTTCTCATCAATCATCTCGGCTCACCTTTGTCTTGCACTAAGTGGGGGAAAGGGGTTATGTTAGCCTTGTCCTCATATGACACTTGTCATTTTCTCTTTTGGCTAGCTGGCTACCTTCCATATATATATAAGAGAAAGCTTGGGATGTGGACGACATGCCTTAAGTTGGCTCACAAGTGATGTACAATTAGGTCCATTCATCAAGTAAACCAGGTTTCACTTTCATCCACTCATCAATTTAATTAAGTTCACCTTCATCCATTCATCAGGTAAACTCATTAATTTCAATATCCTAAGGTCATTAATTTAAAATTAAATAAAATTTATCATCTACCTTTTAATTAAATAAATCAAACATCCAATTAATTTAATCCAAATGCATTTTGCATCGTTTTCTGATTTAAATAAATCAAATATTTAAGTCATAAAGGTCAAAATCATCCTAATCATCAGTAAGCTAATCTAATCCTAATTAACCTAACCTAATCACCCATCACATCCTCTAGATATCCCCACTTGCACAAATAAATTAATTTATTGATTTATTAAAATCTTCATTTTCTTTCACCAATTCCTGCTTGCATCTATAGATTTGGTGTTTCTATGCTGTAAGGTTTAATAAATTACTCTTGAGCAGTTAAAACACTAATAAAGTTCCCAAACACATTGATTTCATCAAGAATGCAAGTGTATACCACAACACTTTATTTTAACGTTTCCTTTTGCTCACAATTTTTTACTGTGATCAATGTTTTCTTGCATGAATTTGCACTATTTACTATTTGGTTGAGCTTTACACATCTCCATGAGTCAATATGTCCCATTAAATTGCATCTTTTTTGGGCATGTAGTCCAATAGTCAGTGTGTCTTATATGAAATATTCAATCTAATGTGTGCAACCTTGTAAAGCGCCTCTTTTAGTGTACAAAAAATACTATCAAAGGTCATGGAATTTGTCTTTTATATCAGTGTACACTTTGTGAATCTTCAATCTGATGCATGCAGCCTTGTAAGGCGCCTCTTTTAGTGTATGAAAATGCTATCAAAGGTTGAGAAATCTATCTTTTATACCAAATGAACCACATTTGTTGCAGAATCTTGAAAACCAATTTCCTACACCTTCTTTATGCCTACTAATTTTGCCTCATAGCCCGCATGCTCTGTCTTTATTCTTGCGTATATGCCAAAGTCTTTCCAACTTATAACGTTTGGCAAAATATCATAAGGCTTTAATGTTGTCATGCTTTGTATTTTTTTTACTATTATGCACTGTAATTCTATCATTGGTCGAGCCAGGTCTGCGTACAAATAGGATCTTTAGAATGGTGTATACCATGTTAGCATATAAGTCTTCTGATTGTGCAGTAATGAGGCAACAGTCTTATGAGCTCTGGCAACTTTGGTCAGTCGTATGTTTCCTTTGAAAGATTAAGATGAGAATTTAATGAACTATTAAAAAGTCTAGCTACAATCTGTGCGTATGGCAAAGATCAATGAAAAAGAAATAAACAATAATGCTCAGCTACGCCACATCGCAAGATCACCACAAGTTTCAAAAAAAAAATGTTGCCTCATAAATGGTTCATTTTGGTTATTTACTAATCTTGATCATTGTTGCTTTTACTTATTATCTTCGCCTCACAACAGTTCTTTTGAAAGAGAAGAATATAGGTGTCTATACAAAGAAAAAGTGATGCAACTTGTGGTCATTCAAGAATGGATGCCTCACTGGCATTAATGATTGTGAAATAATGGGAGTAACCTAGAGTTCAGATTTTAGTGCAATCACATGTATCTGCCTAGGCACGAGTCCCATTAGATTGGTAGTGTTTTTAAGCTGATCACTAAAAATATGTAAACAAAGCAAGCTTAAAGGATTTAGGTAGAATTCATAATAGGCCTAGCAACTTGCTCAAAAGTGGACATAGTTTAGAGAATGAGGTAATGTGGCGTATTCTAGGAGACTTTGAATATGTTAAAATTCAAGTTCTTTTTTTTGTCAAAAGACATATGCACACATCATCCATGTATCACTTTCACTCCTTGTTGCTTTCTTTGTGGAAATCTTCAGCTAGGCATGGTATCATTTTAAGCCAAATATTGAAAAGTGCAAACATCCTTTTGGAGTAATAAGCCCATTTATGACTTTTGAGTTAGTTTCCTTTTGGGGATTTTTTTTTTCTAATCAAGGCTTGTCTTAAAAAGTTAATAGCAAATGGGATTTTTTATTTCTTAAGTGTAAAATCATTGGTTCTTTTCAAAGAATTTTTTTTCTATTATTTAAAAGGCTAATGTTTAAAATCCATCTTGATCAAACAAACTTGACTCTTATATAATTGTGTCCAACATACAGTGTGCGTACACTCTGCGAATCTTCAATCTGATGCATGTAGCCTTGTAAGGTGCCTCTTTTAGTGTATGAAAATGCTATCAAAGGTTGAGAAATCTGTCTTTTATACCAAATGAACCACATTTGTTGGAGAATCTTGAAAACCAATTTCCTACGCCTTCTTTATGCCTGCTAATTCTGCTTCACAGTCTACATGCTCTGTCTTTATTCTTGCGTATATGCCAAAGTCTTTCCAACTTATAACGTCTAGCAAAATATCACAAGGCTTTAACACTATCATGCTTTTTCTTATTTTTTACTATTATGCGCTGGAATTCTATCATTGGTTGAGCTAGGTCTGCGCACAAATAGGAGCTTTAGAATAGTGTATACCATGTTAGCATATAAGTCTTCTGATTGTGTAGTAATGAGGCGGTAGTCTTCTGAGCTCTGGCAACTTTGGTTAGTCGTATGTTTCCTTTGAAAGATTTAAGATGAGGATTTAATGAACTATTAAAAAGTATAGCTACAATATGTGCATATGGAAAAGATCAACAAAAAAGCAATAAACAATAATGCTCAGCTACGCCGCATCACATGATCACCACAAGATTTTAAAAAAAGAAATGCTACCTCATAAATGCTTCATTTTGGTTATTTACTAATCTTAAACATTGTTGTTTTTACTTATTATCTTCACCTCACAACAGTTCTTTCAAAAGAGAAAAATATAGGTGTCTATACAAAGAAAAAGTGATGCAACTGGTCATTCAAGAATGGATGCCTCACTGACATTAATGATTTTTGATTTGTACTCCAAGGTTCAATTGAGGTTTGGTGAGTTGTAAAATTCCATTTTTTTCATTCATCATTCCTTTATGCATTGTTCTATTCCAAGGTTTAATTACCAAAATTGGGTTTGAGCAAGGAAAAACCCTATTCTCTAACAAATTTTTTTTTATCTCCTTTGATGAGTGATTATAGATTTTAGGTTAAATATCATTTGGAGAGAAAAATTTGCAAAGTTGTCAAAGTTGTCACCTTTCTTGCAAAATCACAAAAAATTGAGCTACAAAATTTATTTCTAGTTTATTTATAGTCTTTGAATACGATTTGGGAGTGCAGACATTGAGGAACAAAACCCAAAAATCATATTTCTAGAGCCCTAGCTAGGACCTATTTGCCACTAGGAAAATGAGTCCCGATTGAGGCTCGAAAAAACACTTTTTGCAACAAGTACACAATGTTCACCCCTTCTAAACTCTCCCTAAAGTCTATAGGTTTCATTAGTATTATGATTTAGCTTCTAAATGAACTTTATAGCTTATAATTTGGAAATTATTTGCTATGTTAAATCTTTCTCCCAAAAGTTTTATTTAGTTCATACCCCCATCCTTGTAGAGATAGGAAATTTATTGATTCATTTATTGATTTGGCTCATCTCATGGTCGTTAGTCACTTCATGGTTGGATATGATTTCCTTGAATGGAATTAGAAACATAGGTCCATTCATTCCCTTTTATCACCATTTTGGGGGTGAGTCCCTATTTCCTATGTTGCATTTCCAAATGATAACATAAATTGTTTTTTCCCATCTAACATTTTTTTATCATTTTATAATTTCACATGAAGAATGCTTTTCAACATTTCAAATTGAAGAAAATAATTTTCAACACAATATATATTTCCATCTCTATTTGGGAAGAATCATGTCTTCCACCCTTACATATTATGATTTTATTAAAATATTTATACATATGGGTGGACCATACTTTGCTTATTTGTACCTATTTAACCCCAATGCTATAACTTTAACATTTAAAAGTGTGGGGGATCATGTTTTCTCATTTTCTATATCCCACACATCAATGATTACATCTCACTATTGGATACATTTCACTAATAGCTTCATTTAATATTTCAATTTTATGGAAACATGATTTCCACTTTTCTAAATTATCGAACCATATTCATACCGTGGAGAATCACCTAATTATTTTGAAATTACATGTATATTTGTGAGCTCTTGCCCCTTATCATGACTTTATGCCCTCTATTTGATCTTTATTTATTCTACTTTAGACCCTCTACCAAAATTTGTATGGTCATTGTTTTAAATGATACAATGGGGGAATATAGGTATGTTGATACCTCATATACTTATATGGATATTACCAAGCCACTTGATCTTGCACTACAATTTTATTTTCTATGTAAGTGACAACATTCCTATTCTCTAATATTATCTTTAGATTTCAATTTTCTTATATGATAAATTCTTAACACTTGTATCTTTATTCTTATATTTATATATGATTTGATTATTATATGCTATTGTATGATTATGTGTGTGCATGGCATGATTTGGAAAAAATGAACTAGAATAATAAAAAATAAATGGCATAATCCCAATCCTACAACATCTCTAATTGGTCCCTAAGAAATGCATAAAACGGGTGAAATGAAATTGAGATTCTCACATAAGAAAATGTTGAATCCTATATCATATGCTCAAGATTATTGAATTTCTTGAGAGTTGGTGTAGTTTAACATTCTGACAACTTGAAATTTATTTGCACCAAATTATAACTCTTAGAAATAACTTAAGAAATGGGGGATTTATATATTTTGGATGAGGATTATAGATGAATAGGATTTGAATTTTTGCAATAGATGGGGGTTGATCCATTTGTAAAATAGAAATAGAAGTATACTAGTATCATCTTATGATTAGTACACTTGATTACAACAAAGATGAAAAGGAGATCAAAGGTGATGAATGAAAAAGTTAAATTTTAGAGCATTACACATTTGGAACCTTAAGCAAGTTACAATTTGTTTATTTTAAGTAAAATTTATGAGATTCATGCAAATGATTACTAAACCAATTAAACCTAATGACGAGGACAATTTTAGATTAATTTTTTTTTGTATTTATTTAATTTATGGGGGATTGTTTAGGGAATGATTGATTTAATTAAATAAATATGATTTACTAAATTAAAGATACAACTATAAAAGAAAGGAAAAATTAAACAAATAATTAAATAAAAAATAACTTATTTAATTCATGTTGAGAGAATGGTTAGAATTATTTTGGATTAAAAAATTAGGGATTTTGAAAGAGCCTTGATCCCTCTTACAAAGAAAAAGATATAGCAATCAGCATAGAAAAACAACAACGAACCAACAAGGAACAACAATGAGATGGGATAGAAAAAAAAAAAACAAGTAGAACAACAATAGAGCTACCCAAAAAGAGCAACAAGAAAAGCCACCCAACCAGCTCATGGTTGTTTAAAAAAAAATCAAATATTTTTGTTGTATCATTATACAAGGGTTCTTCTCCACAAAAAAAATCATCTTTTCTTATAGGAAGAAGAAATAGTACCACTAACTAGACTAGCCAAACTTAGAGTATCAATAGAGGGGTTTGTTAAAGAGGGATATCCCTTAGAATCTTCTTTCTAAAGCTCTTGAAAGGGAGAAGTGTAATCCTCTACAACAACAAAACTCTTCTCCTTTCCCTTCCAAATAAAGTGTTTATTATTCCTTGAGTAGGTAAAGGAGGCATGACCCACTTTACCACAAAAATGACAAATAACTAGAGAGTTTTAATATTCAATTTGTTGCAACCACTTACCAAATTTTGAAGATAAGGTTATCTAAGTGGGGAGAATGAGATTATTTTTCACTAACACACAAAATATAGTAGACAACAACCACTTCATTGATTTGGTGATCTTATTCATATTACAAAATTTCCCAAAAGAATTAGAAATACTCATAAAAAAATTATTAGAAAACTCCAAAGGAAGCCCTAACAAGCAAACCTAAATAAGAAACTGAAAAGTGTCTATCATAGGTTTGAATCTAGGAAACAACCTTTGAAGATAGAGGCCATTCTAGCCAACAAACCAAGGTCCTTCAAAAAGGACCTTTGAACAACCTTCCTCAAAAGAGAAAGAAAAGAGAAAGAAACCATTGAGAATAACAATTACCTTAACTTGACCTCTATTCTTCCAAACCCAATTGAACCATCTTCTTGCAATATTGATGTTGGGATGAAAGCCACAAAATATCCCAACCAAGGAGCTCTTAAGCCAACCCAAAGACTTCGAAAATAGATTTAGGAATATCAATTTGAGCTTATCCACCATTCATACGAGCTATACAACTTCCATCAATAACCTCACAATCAAAATCAAGCAACTAGTTAGATGTACCACACACATCCATAGCATGAAGCTCATCCAAAGCAGTGACAACCATAGGAGAGGAGGGTAAATCAACCTAAATTGTTCTCAAACTCCCAACCCTACAAATAATCCCATCAATGGGAGGTCAACAAGTGTAGGGGTCAAAGGGAAAATAATAGGAATGGGTACTTTAGAAGGATAAGGAGACAAAATACCCTCCTTAGCAATAGTAGGGAGAAAAAATCCATTTTTGAGGCCTAAAAACAAAGAATTATCATGATTTTTCTCCATAGAAATCATAGCCGAGCTCCTTTGTGCCTCTAGACGGTCTTCAAGAAGGATATAAAGGAGAAGCTCATCCTCCTCAATATACCCATCACAAAACCAATCCTTAGGATAACCATCAGCAGGAGCATCATTCTTAGAAGAGTAAAACTTTTCCTCTTCCTAACCATGAGCCCACAAGTTGACCTCAGAAGAAGTAGGGTATCCTCATCATCATACATAGAGGAAACCACATCTAAATCCTCTTCATCAACATCATTGTCCTCATCCCCACTGGACAAGGAAGAATGGCTAGTGATAGGGGATTTATTCAAAGAAGAGGAGAATGCCTATAGAGTCCATCCAAGAGGAAAAGGTGAGGGAAATGCTAAATAGAGTAGAGGATAGAAAAAAGGATTGATAGACTAGGGGAGACACTTATAGAAGAAGCCACCACAACCATTAGGATTTGAGATCACATGGCACAAGGCCCAAGGCTTGGCTTAGGGCCAAGGCAAGCAAGATAAAAATCAAATGCTTGGACAGAGTGGGGGTGAGTGGGAGTGGGTAGGAGGATATTCAAATTAATGGATAAAATTATTAATTAAACTCTTTTGATATTTTTAATTAATATTATAAGAATAACTAAACTAATTAACTAAATAAATATTTTTTATTTAGCTATTATTATAATGAGATATGTGAGATAGATTTTCAATTATGATAGAAAAAATATAGGTATGTATTTTAGGTGTCTACAATATACCTAGAATTTTATTTACTTTTATTTAATATTTGTTCTTATTATAACAATTGTCTATTGCTAAAGCTAACCTTGAGTCCTTACTCGACTGCTCTGCTCCCTTAAAGAATCTTGTTCTTAAGGGCTCCCCTACCAACAAGCTAGTTTCCTATTATGTGTATTCCATTGAAGACAAAGCTGAGAACCCTAAAGCGAGTAGAAATTATGTGCCCTCCCCTTCTGCCTCTTTCAAATTTGAAGGTACCAAATTTCCTAGCTCCCCCAACCCAGGTGATGTAAATCTCATATTAGGTCAGGTTCAGTCTAGTGACATTTTGGCCTCTGCTAGAAACGACATCAGTGACATTTTCAATGTCTTAAAGTGGGCCTATCAAGAAATTAATGAGATCAATCAAATAAACAAGGATTTTTATAGTAAGTCAGAGGAATTGGAGCTGAAGTTGGCTGCCCTTAGCAAAGAAGGGAAATTGAATAAGAGCAGTATTGGAAAGAAAGGAGGTGATATTGAGGAGAAATACAAATATATGGAAGAGGAAATGGTTAAAATAAAATATAATTTGAAAAAAGTCGTGGAACTAAATCATAAAATGGCTAGGAATAATGCCATTATTGTCAATGTTGTGTTTGAAAAGCTAGAAAAAACACAACGAGGTTCACTGGTCATCGACTTGGAAGAGAACAAGGAAAGCAAGAATGAGGACCAAGGTATTTCTAAAAGGACTCGAACCAATCTTAAAATGAAAGTGCCTCCAACAACACAGATGGTTTAGATTTTAAAGAGGGGAGTTCAAGACATGAACAAGCTAGAAGTTGAGACTGCTATTCTTTTAAAAACTCAAATTTACTTGTTGTTGGCTTTCTGTCTAGTTTTTTGGTTTTGTGGCCTTCACTGACCTTTTTGTTGGCTGTTGGAATTTACTATTGTTATTTTTACAGCCTTTTTGACTATGATGTCTCTTTTGACTCTTTCTTTCTTCTGTAAACTTTGTGGTTTTGGGTCCATGTAAAACCCATTTTTTCCTCTTTTAAAAACAATTGTCTAGGGGAGGGTTATCCTAGAACTCAAATTTCTATATTTAGATATGAAAATATACATAATAGGAGAGATTACATAATCTTATCATTTGAGGGTCCACTAATTCATGTAGATGTCATAAAATATTCTAGTGCTTTTAAATATTTGTTTGCATGTACATTCTTGTGATTTCTACATAATTTGTGATATATGATCATCTTAGGACTCATATGTCACTAAAAGTGAAGGTAAAGTACAATAGAAAAATTGTGTAGCCTTCAAACTTTACATTCAATTTTATGTTTTTATAGACATTCTTTAATACATATACATAGTAAAAAAATACATGGTATTACACATTTTGGGCACATTCCACTAGCTTCTTTATTCATTACGCATACACATATCCCTTCATATTTATTTCAACAATATCAATTTATAGATACTCTTATCCATTCATCTTATTTACATGCTTATGATGCATATTTATGAGCTTGCCTCCAATTAGTGATGTGCAACCTGCATTTAGTTTTTATTATATTGTACAAAAAGTCCACAAATGGAGGTGTTATCTTGTAGTTATACAATTTTCCTTTAAAATTTAAAATTTACAAGAATAGATTTGATTTTTGAGCTCCTTCACCCTTCTACTTTGATCCAATTAAATACACTTTTAGGCATGATATGTTGGCATTGCAAAGTATTGAAAGGCATTCAAAGGATTCATTCTAATGATCGAGTTAAATTACAAGACAATCATTTTATAGAGCAATCAAACTTGACACTTTTTTATTTGAAACATTAATAAAGAATGAAAATATGTATTTTAGATGCTTGCCCATATAATTAGCTGATAGGCTATTATATGTGGGGGAACCCCATCAGCATTTCCAGCAGTCTGAGGCTGAGAAATGTGTCAGAGCCAATTTTGCTTTGATAAAGAAGAGAACTAGGAGACTAATGCCTTGACAACCGATTTGGAAGTGGATGAAAATTCTATGCGTGATAAGGTTAGAATGAACAATGCAAGTATGACAGCTAAAGAAGAATTCTCAGAAGTTTCCACCATTGGTGGACATATTCCTACAATAATTTATAATTATTTTATAATTTATTTATTTTTAAAATTGATTGAGTATTAATCAATAGACTTTCCCAAATGTTTTCACTTTTAAATATTGATTAAGGTGCAATGCATACACGAATACGCTGAACCCACATTATTTTCAGCAACAAAGCACCTGTCCCGTATGATACAATTTACAAGGGATTCAAGTCACTTTATGTAATTCTAAAATGAATTACAGTGTGAATGAGTCCGATCGAAGTTTGGTGGAATGAAAATTCAAATTATAATAATGTTATGAAATAATATAATAAATTTTTAATAAAAGTAAAATTTATATAATAAATAAAATAACTATTTAACTACAAAATAACTTTTATATGCTATAAATAAATAAATTAAATAAATATATATAAATAAATAAAAATAAATAAAATAATTTATATAATAACTAAAATAAATAATAATTTGCATAATAAATAAAATAAAAATGATTCTTTAAATAAAATAAATAAAATAATATAATAAATTAAAAAAAAATTAAAAAATTGTTGTGTTATATAAAATCC
>VDFB02268787.1:0-84915 GCA_007258455.2 Sequoia sempervirens
AGAGGCCTACGGATCTAGCTTTGGCTACAAAATATGATGTAATGGATAGAAAAGATAAAGGTCTAATAAGACTTTGTCTTGCAGATTCAATTCTGATAAATGTCCACGAAGAACCCACTTCAAAGAATCTTTGGAAGAAGTTGGGTGAGATATACCAAGCCAAATCTCTAGTAAATAAGATTTTCTTGAGGAAGAAGTTATATTCATTGAGAATGGAAGAAGGTGGACGAATTTCTGAGCATCTAGAAACATTCAATATGTTGGTGACTCAGTTGACCTCAGTTGGGGTTAAGATGGACGAAGAAGAAAGGTTCCAAAATTTGTTGTGTTCGTTGCCAGACTCATGGGACAACCTAGTCATGGCCATTGGGAGCATTTTTGTCATCTTGAAGATGGAGCACATTGTTGGTTCTCTACTCTAAGAAGAGATGAGAAGGAAGGTCTCTCTGAGTGTTAAAGAGGCTTTGAGTGTTCGAGGAAGACCAAAAGAACAAGGCAAAGATGAAAAACAACATGGCCGTTCCAAGTTCAAAAACAAGGGGAGATCAAAATCTCCTGGTAAGTCCAAGGCAATATGTTGGAATTGTGGCAAACCCGGACACTTCCGAAAGGACTGTAAAGAAGACAAGAAAAAGAAGAAGAAGAAGCAAGATCCTGGTTTTGAGTCTGAAAAGGAAGATGGAGATGCCTTTATTGCAGCCTTGGCCACTCGTGCAGGTGATAAATATATGGTTGATAGACTCAGGTGCATCTTTCCACATGACTCCTAACAAAAACTGGTTTAGTAAGTATGAAAACTATGATGGTGGTAAGGTGTATTTGGGTGATGATTCTTTCCTTGATATTGTTGGTCGTGGTAGTATTCATGTGAAATTTTTTGATGGTAGAGTTAGACGATTTTATGCTGTCATGCATATCCCAGGACTAGCAAGAAATTTATTATCTGTTAGCAAGTTAATAGATGCAGGTGTGCATGTACAGTTTTCTGAAGCAGGTGTGAAAATGGTGAGAGGTGCTATGGTGATAGCGAGAGGAAGTAGATTGGGTACATTATACCAACTCAATGCATGCACATTTGAATGCAATAGCACTTCTTATAAGATTAAGCCAAAAACTACTTCGCTGAAAAAGGAGATGGTTTCCTCTTTTGCAAATGGTCATGGCTTCTGGGTACCCAAGGGTGCTATGTCTATTGAATCAAGTTTTCCTGCAGAGAAGACCATGTTATGGCACCAAAGGCTTGGCCACATTGGAGCTCGAAGGGTTTAAAAGCCTTGAAAAATAAAAACCTCATTGAGGGTTTAAATTATTACAATCTAGAGTTTGATTTTTGTGAACATTGTATTTATGGTAAATAGAACCGTGTTCAATTTTACTTATCTTCTCATAAGTCTTCATGTATCTTGGATCTGATTCATTCTCATGTATTTGGTCCTATTAATGTTTCTTCTATTGGTAAATCAGTTTATTATGTTACTTTTATTGATGATTTTAGTAGAAGAACATGGGTATATTTTTTAAAGAGTAAATCTGAAGTTTTCAGTCGTTTTAAGGAGTTCAAGGCTATGGTAGAAATTTAGACTGGAAAGAAAATTAAATGATTGAGGACTGACAATGGTGGTGTGTATTGTTCTACAGAATTTGACAAATTATGTACAGATTGTGGGATTAAAAGACAAAAGACAACTCTATATTCTCTGCAGCAAAATGGAGTTGCAGAAAGAATGAACAGAACATTGATGGAGAAGGCTAGGAGCATGTTGAGTGGAGCTGATCTAGAACAAACATTTTGGGCTAAAGTTATTGCCACTACTTGTTATTTAATAAATAGATCTCCTACATCAGCGCTTGTTGATAAAACACCAATGGAGGTGTGGTTGAGGAAAAAGCCTTCACTTAGACATCTAAGATTTTTTTGTTGTGAGGCATATGCACATGTACCTAAGGAGAAGAGAACAAAATTGGATTCTAAGGCTGTCAAATGTATCTTCATCGGCTATAGCTATGGTGTGAAAGGATACAAGCTTTGGGACCCTATTGTACAAAAGGTAATTTATTCCAGAAGTGTTATTTTTAGAGAGACTAAATCTTCTCCTGTTAATTTTCAGCCAGAACAACATAAAGAAATTGAACAGAAAAAGGATGTGATTCAAATTCCTTCTACACCTGAGGAAGTTGAATCGATACTCCAAAATAGACAAGAAATTGAGGAGAGCTCATCAAGCTCTAAATCTTCAAGAGAGGAGGAAGAAGTGGAAGAACCTCCACCTCAACTTGTTCGAAGGTCTATAAGGGAAAGGCAACCACCCCAAAGGTATGGGTATTCACCTGATGATTGGAAGTGTATATTTTCTTTGAGTACTAACATTGATGAACCAAGATCTGTGCAAGAAGCTTTGGGTATGAATAATGCAAAGTCCTGGAAAATAGCCATGGATGAAGAGATGGCAGCTCTTAAAAGGAATGATACATGGGACCTTGTACCATTTCCCGAAGGTCAAAAACCTATTGGATGTAAATGGGTGTTTAAGAACAAGATTGGCTCAGATGGAAATGTTGAAAAGTATAAGGCAGTACGGTTGGTTGTGAAGGGATACTCTTAGGTTGAGGGTATTGATTACGATGAGATCTTTTCTCCTATTGCTAAAATGACATCCATTCAGTTTTTATTATCTATTGCAGCAATTTATGATCTAGAGGTGGAACAAATGGATGTGAAAATTGTGTTACTTCATGGTGATTTAAAGGAAGAGATTTATATGACACAGCTAGAGCACTATGTGGTAAAAGGTAAAAGCAAGTTGGTTTGTAAGTTAAAGAAATCTTTGTATGGCCTGAAACAAAGTCCTAGGATGTGGTACCAGAAGTTTGATACATATGTGTTGAGTTTGGGATTTGTGCGGTCTAAATTTGATCACTGTGTATATTTTAAATCTAATGGTGATTATTTCCTGGTAATTGCTTTATATGTTGATGACATGTTGTTTGTTGGGAAAGGAAAAGGTTTGATTGAAGAATTGAAATCTCAAATCTCTGTGAAGTTTGAAATGAAAGATCTTGGTGTAGCAAAACACATACTTGGGATGGAGATAAGAAGAGATCATGAGAACATAAAGCTATGGCTTAGCCAAAGTAAGTATGTTTGTTCTATTGTGCAAAGGTTCAACATGCAGGATTGTAAACCACTTTGTGTTCCTATTGCATTGGGAACCAAGCTCTCTATTTCACAATGTCCTACATCCCCATCAGAGATGGAAGACATGAGCAGAGTGCAATCGGAAGCTTAATGTATGCTATGGTCTGTACAAGACCAGACATTGCCCAAGCAATGGGAGTTCTTTCTCATTTTATGTCTAATCCTAGAAGAGTGCATTTGGATGTAGTTAAGAGGGTCTTCATATATTTGTGGGGTACATCAGAGTATTCTATATGTTTTCATGGTACAGGAGATCAACATTCCCTGAGTATCTGTGGTTTTGTGGATTCAGATTGGGTTGGTGATGTCGATAGCAAAAGATCCACCAATGCATATGTGTTTACTCTTAATGGTGGTGCAATTAGTTGGATGAGCTAGCAATAGGTTGTGGTCGCTTTGTCCACTACTGAGGCAGAGTACATGGCAACTACTCATGCCTTTAAAGAAGTCGTTTGGCTGAAGCGTTTCTGTTCAAATGTTGGATTGAAACACAGAGCAGTTACAGTCTATTGTGACAGTCAAAGTGCAATCTCCCTTGTGAAGAACCTGACTTTTCATGCCAAGACCAAACACATTGATGTTCAGTATCACTTTGTAAGAGATATGGTCGAGGATGGTAGGGTGAAGCTGGAAAAGGTAGAGACTATGGCAAATGTTGTAGATGCATTAATAAATCCTGCGAGCATAGAGAAGTTTAGATGGTGTTCCAAATTAATGGGCCTTTCGGCCCCCAACAATTAACTACCTATTTCCTATTGAAACAAAGTACCCAAAGGTGTTGATGTTCCAGCAAAATTGGGAGGAATGTAAAGGAATAAAAGCTTTAAAAACAAAAGATAAAAGAAAAAACAAAGAAAAAGAAAAAAAAAAGAAAAAAAAAGAAGTGTCTCAACCTTGCATGGAAATAAAAAATAAAGCAAACCAAGAATAGAAGATTAAATTGTGATAGATGAAAAGTGGCTATTTTGAGAAGTATCATTTATATGGGGATAGAGATAAAATTGCTAAGATATTTTATTATATTTTTCTAAAAAGAAAAGTTTTATCTCTAGAAGATTCTCATATGTAATGTAATACTATATATTGGTACTTTGAGATAGTCATTTGTGTGAGAAAAAGGTGAGAGTTAGTTTGCAAGTCTGTATGCTGCTAAAATTTAGCTAAATTGAGTTGAGGTGAAAACTCTTTTAAGAACTTGCATTGCAAGTGTGTTGTAATCTATTTCAAGATTTGATAATACATTGTGCAGGTTTTGGAGTGTGGGGTTTTTCTCCCAAAAGGGTTTTCCCCACGTAAATCATTGTGTTATGGTTTTATTGTTTATGGTATTATGTGTTTCTTCAAATCTCTGTAATATTTTATTTGAAATTTGCATAATCCTCTTCTCAAGGTTAGCGTAGGAAGCATTTCCACACACCTTTGCTTCCTTCACGTACGTCTTTGAACTGGTTGTCGAAAAAGAGAAGTTGAAGTTTTATTGGAGATTTTTCTTTTCCCCGGGCTTTTATTTAGGAAGGGATTTTTACGATTTTGAGGGGCATCTTTGCTCTCCCATAATTCATTCTTTCTTTGAAACATTAAATTACGATATCCAGCTGTTCGGCTTGAGAAGGATGTAGTATGCGGAAGGAAGCAATTACCTATTCGATCATCGTCTTATCGTTGGAAGAAGATCATTCCTCGAGCTTGTCAGAAGAGGTCAGTATGATTTGTGTTCTATGTTTAGGAATTGCTCGCGATGGGCTTTCTTCTTGAAACGATATTTTGTGGTCTTCACGACCAAACCTTCTCAAATTTCCATTTTTTGCATCGGAAGATAAGTCCCTCCAACTCTGGCTCGTATGTTATGTCCTTTCTTTCTCATTCTTTCATGTGCAAAGTTTTGTTGTTGCTTTAATACCCTGGTATGCGATTTCATGATGTCGACCTATAATGGGTTATTCCCTTCTTTTGCTATGTTTTGCATTTGTTATTGAGGTTTCAATTTCATATCATTGCTGCTCTTTTGTCTTTCGATTCATGTTTAGTGTGAAGTCTTCGATTTCCATGCTTAGGATCATATATTCGATTTTCTAGTGATTAGTTAAATTACTTGACTTTTAAGTCCTACGAAATGTGTTGTCAGTTGCAGTGATTTGGACTTGATGATGTTGAATCGATGCTTATTGTTTGTGTTGAAAATTTTAATTTGTCTACCTTATGTTGATAATTTTGCTATAGAGAAATTGATAGATTGGCTGTGATAATTCGTTTCTCTATCATTTTGTTTGCTGCTTGGAAGCGTGTCTGGGTGGTTGTTATTTTATTAAGCCTGAGTTTGAGTAGGTAGCTAGAGGAAAATTCCTTTTTGGAGGGGCGACTTAGGGATCTGAGTTTTATTTCTTTTGACACTAAAATTCTCTTTTAGATAGCCGATTTCATTTCCCTTGATTGATCCTCAAGTCTGTTCCGCAAAAGCTACCCGTGCCTACTGTTAGTATGCCATTACATTTCTTGCATTGTAAATTTGTTGTCCTTGAGTTTTTATGCTTACCATTCGATTCCCAAGCATTGTAATTGTTGATCAAAGCTCAAACCGTGTTGCTTTCATTTGCCTATGCTTTATATTATATAGTGCTTAATTTAAATGAACATAAGTCGCAGCCTCTTTAGGATCCAATAGAAGTAGTGTTGCTGGAAATACTCAGCCTATATTCTTATTTGTGTTGAAAAATGAGGTGTTTTCTTAGCTTAATACTCTGTAAAACTTTAATATTGCTGATCTAAGCAAGCTCTTTCTTTGTTACATATATTCTTTATGGGTGATTATCTTGATTAATTCATTTTACTGTTGTAGAATGAAGAGAGAAGTTGATAGAAGAACTAGACAGGATATTAGAAAGATCACACAAGATATAACATGGAGAAACCCTTTCGGGAAAAAACTCCACCAAGAATTATTCTATTATTCAATCTCTGAATTATAATAGCTCCAATTCTTGCTTGAGAATGCTTCTTTTGTCTTTACCAATCTTCTTCACACCTGCAAATAAAAACTCTCACAACTCTATTCAACTTGCTTGAGATATATAGGCTTTAATCAACTTTGTAAACTCAACATGAGTTACAATTACAATACACAAGCCCTATCCCTAAAATGTACGCCATATCTCATGCAAATAGAGTTATCTTGTGAATAACAATGCTAAAACATGTGCTTCATCCATTTGGGCATCCCAAACTGAAGCTACAACTCATCCTTCACTTATGGTGATAAATCCAAAGCTCTTCCTCAAAGTTGGTGCCCTTAAGTAATCCTACCAATGAGCCTTGAAATATCTTATCATGCATGAGGTAAATCCAATAAATCATCTTGGGTGCCCAAGTTGGCTTCAAGTGCTTTATAGTTGTGAAACATTTACTCAACACACCATTCATGCAGAATGGTCATCCCTTAATTAGCTGGAGGTAGTCCTTGTTATGCGTCATACAACTCAATGTTATTAGCCATGCATTAAAATTTAAGTGAACCTAACTACATGCAACTCAAAATAACCAACATGCATGCAGTGAAGATAAGCCGAACCATAGCTAAGCTAAGCTAAGCTTAGCAGCAGCAACTTAGCAACTTAGCAACTAAACTTCAGAAGCATGCAAACATCAAATCCTAACTCCTAGAAGGATCTTTCATGCATTCAGAAGTGTTAACTGTTACTCTGTATAGTTAATTGAACACAAGGTGAGTGTCACCTTACCATGTGTGCACCCACATGCTCCTATTATTTAGGAATAACTACAAATGTCAATTTCATGGTTTATTTCATCCAAATAATTAATCTCATCCTAATCTTAGTGTTGTTGAAACATTCAAGAATCTAGGAGATACATGAAATAATTAATGTTTAGGATTTTTCAATTAATGACATCCTATTTCCAACAATTTGATGCTTAGGCACCATAGGTGTAACTAGCACCCTATTTCCAACAATTTGATGCTTAGGAACCACCACGTGTAGAAGTAGTGCTCTTGGGAAATAAGGTGTTAGGCATTCTTAGTGAGAAAACTAGCTTTGAGGGCATGAGAAGGGTTGACTATGCGCTCCTATTGATCAATATCTATGTAATGTAATAATGGGTATTGTTGTTTATATAGCTCTCACCCTCTAAACCTGCATTTTATGCTTAGCATAAGGTTGTTGAATGCATTATCAAGTTCTTGTAACCAATCAATGACTCAAGATGTGAGGTCGCTTACCGATTTTAGCATTAATCATTTTGGTGGTCTAATTGCTCCTCTTAAATCTGAATCAAGGGTTCGCTATAAGAACCATGTCGAGCATAGCCGGTAACGAATGCAGACGTTCAATAGCCATTGCATGTTAGGACTTGACTTATTTCTAGTTAAAATATAGTGATATGCATTGACAGAATTGGGTTATTGTTTTAAAGGAGGCTAGTTATTAGTATTCTATGTGAAACTTACTGAGTTACTGCTATTTAGTATTGACTATATGTGTATCCACAATGATTCATCAAATTGTCAACCCATTATTATTTGATTTTGTATAAGTTAAGTCTGAGTTATAGAACATTATAATTAGAAGTACAATTGTGGTTGAATTAAAAAGTTGAGAAATAAGAGCTAAATTAGTTATATCATAAAGAATAGAGTTCTTATCATACCATTTTAAAAGGGTAATTTAGAAATCTTGTTATTAGTTCTCTTAATCGCGTTACCTTCTATAAAATATTTCTTTATTTGTTACCACCATTGTAATACAGGTAAACCCATAATGACTTATTTTCTATAGGTAGATATATGTGAGGAAAATAGTTTTATTTATTTAAATTGAGTTTTAAATGAGTAATTATATATATTATTTATATTTATGTGATTGTTTCTATATTTAGAAGTTATTAATGTAAATAGGTTATGTTGAAATTGGGAAATATTATTGGTTATATAATAGTTAAAATTGATCTAATTGTAGTTAGATATTTGGAAAGATCTGTTTAAATTAAGTAGAGTAGTCAATGGTAAAGTTATTTAGATGGGTAGTTGCTTTATGGTAGGTTAACTTATGATGATTAAAACTAAATTAGTAAGGAAAGGAAAAGCTTAGTTCTTAATTTTGTTTACATGATATCCATATAATGGATTAAGGAATAATTAGAAGAATGATGTTACACAAAGGTAATATAATAGCTTAAGTATGTATTCATCATAGTTTCTATTTGGTTTATGTTAACCTTGGATGTCATGGATTAATGCTTAGTTCGATATTACGTGGTTTTCGCTTAAATCTCTTATGAGTCGCAAATGTACTCACAGTCATCATTCATTGATTGTTTGTATCTTGATAATTGGTTGTAATGCTTGAATAATTGCTCACATGGTATAAGTACTGAGTGTGGTAATTTAGAAGACTTGATTGGTTGTTCGTACTGATTTATCATGTTCCCTCTTGAATTGAGTTGTGAAGTTGGTCAATGCTTATTATTTTCGTGATGGTTAACTTCGCTAAAGTTGTTTACTAGCCAAATTGTAAGGTTGTGCAATGTGTGGTTGGGTATCCTGAGAGGTGAAAATAGAGGTCTCCCTTGGATGCTTGATTGATTTGTATTGAAATTGATTATGAAAACATTTGTTGGGATGTTGCCACTCACTACCTTATGTTTTTTGACTTGTTTCTTGGAATTTTGTTACTGTTGTTAGTTCTTTGAATGGGAAACCCTTGTGTTAGCCTTTTGAGATTCTTCCAGAGGTTGAGGGGATATGGTTTCTTCTTGCAAGTTTGGGTGTGGGGGTCGGCGACCTAGGAGGTTTTTCCTTGGGTAACTAATACCAAACTTCATGTGTTTATTAGAGTTTTATGATTATGTTACTTTGATGATGGTTGATCTTGCACTTGGTTTGAGTTTATGTGGCTTGATCCTTGCACTTGAATGTGGTTTTCATTACTATGTAGTTCTAGCGTGAGATGGTACATGCCTCACTTGGTACAACTATTTTTGTTGGATTTGATTTCTTGTGCAAGTTGGCTTGCCCATTTGTGATTTTGAGATTTTGGTTGCTAGTAAGGGGGAGTGGCTCTCAATGGGGGTCGGCACCCAAAGTGGCTAGTCCAGGATAACCCATTGTGATTTTAATCAAGTGATAACATAATTAATTAATTAGGGGGTTGGGTCTAGTATCTCACACTAATTCAGATAATGTAGCCTCACTCATGGGCCCAAATGCTCGTTTAGGCTTGGGATGAGTGGGAAGGCCTGGAATGGCAATGTCAACTACCTTGCCTCTGCATAGTAATTTGTAAGGTATGTTGATCCCGCATAGCAGCATGGGGGTCTAGCGGCCGATAGAGGTGGCCAAGGTGATCTGGTAGCCTAGGAAGGTTACGCCAGGGTAACCCATAGCACCTATGCCATGGCACTCCACCCTTAGGCACTCATGCTTTCTTGTTGGCTCCCCTTCATGTACTTGTACCTCTAGAAGCGGTTGTATCTTATGTTTGTTGAGGCAATTGGTTCTTGATGTTTGTTTTTGTAGCCTCCTTTCAGTTGTTTAATGTTGCTTATATACCTCATGGAAATTTTATTGATGTTAATGAAAGGTGCTTTGGATATTTATTGTTGGTTGTTATTGTGATCTCATTTGAAGGCTTTGGATTCTATTGTTGTTGTTACCTTTCGTGGTTATTTTGTGTTGTTTTATAATGTTGGCATTTGGTTCTGATGGATTTTTCATTATTTCAATGTGGTGATGTGTTGGCAATGTTATGGGATGTTATCTTGTGTTGTTGTTACCCTTGTTGTGGAGTATTATTTAGTACTGGCTCACTTGACTTTTGGTTGAGGATATTTCTTGTCAACTCCTTGCACGTGGGGTGGACTTTCGGGTCCACACAATTGGTTGGAACATGCTATGCACTCCATTGGGTCTCCAGTCATTGATCGATTTGTGGAGAGTTGTTGCAGTGACTCTTGAGTTGTACCAGAGTTGGATCAGACTTGTAGCTTTATAATCCTTCAGCCCATTTGTATCCTTCCATGACATTGTACTATTCCCATTCATGTGGGGGAAACAACATTATATTAATGTAATCCTTGAGTAATGTATCTTCATGTTATTAATGTATTATCCTTGTTCATGTTAACTTGTGGTTACTGAAAAGTAATGCAGTCATGTGACCCCAAGAGATTTGATATATGTTGTTCATGCATAGTTTCATTTCATGTGATATATTATTATTAGGATGCATGTTAGTTATAAAAAAAAATGTGCTACAAATGTTAGTTATTATTGTTTACTTAAGGGTTACATGGTGGGGCATTACATGTGGTATCAGAACATAGAGTTCATACATTGGGAACTATGTGCCCATTATGCAACCTTCACGTTTAGAATTGTGAGTTTAGGTTTTCACCCTCCCTATCGTTCCTTCAGTGATCTGAATTTTCCCTAGATGGTGTTGGTTCAATGGTGCAGAAAATTGGTGGAAAGGATAGGACCCTCGGTGTAGTGCACAATACACTGACATTCTTCCTACCGGGGGATGCATTATGAACCACTGTGTTGTTGTGTGATGTGTTTCCTAGTGATATGAGTTGTGTGTGTGAATGTTCCGAGTGTGCGCTAAATTTTCAAATTTGTGTTTTTGGAGTGACAAATTATGTTTTCTTAAACGGGTGAAGGCATAAAATTTTGGTCTTTTGCTGAAAATGTTGTGAAAATATGTGTAGAACAATGGATAAAGTGGATTGCCTTGTGTGAAAATGATGAGGTTTAATGAAAATATGTGCTAGTGTGGACAATTATGTTCCATGATTATGGAAATGTAGTAGTTTGAGGTAAAGAATCCTCTTGGATGTATGGTACTAATGTGTTATGTTTCCACCTTAGTTTATGATTTTTCAGGTAGTCAGCTTCGAATCTCAAGGACAAAGGTAATTAATTGGTTATGTTTAACATGTGGAGTTATGCAATGTTGTATTTGATTAGAGATTGTACTGATGATCGTTTATGATGTTTCACTTATGCTAGAGTGTAAGAAGGAAGATGTTGTATCACTCATCCATGAGAGGCATACAACATGGCGATTCCCTCGACACTAGGATGATTTGATATATATGATATATACAATGTTTTCTTTTATGTAGGACTACAAGTACCACGCCTCGACTCCACCTACACTATCAGGATTGGCGAGCACCATAAATCCCAATGGGTATGACGTGGAAAAATCAAAGTTGACAAGAAAGTTCATCACCTTTTTTCATCACCCCGTCCCTGTGTGTAACAATGTGGTCTATTTGCAACCCCATCACTTTTTTTTTTTTGGTATCGTTCCTTTTCTTTTGAGTCGTTTAAATTGTATTGCCTAATTAATGGTGTTTATGTGTTGATATGGTAGTTAAGTTTTGTTAAGCTTATGATTGGGTGTGTGTTTCACTTCACCTTGCGACTTCCAGGAGTAAGTCGAAGCCTAGGGGGGAGGATGTAGTGTCCTTCGTTGTGGTTTTTCTGGATGTTGGTGTAGGTATTTATTTGTGCTTTGATTATTTATGGTGTTATTGAATTGCGTGGTAAACATTATGGTTTTGTTTAAATTAGTTAATTAATCTTCAAAGTAATCTAAATAAAATAGAAAATATGGAGAAAAGATAATTATTTTAAAGCAATTTAAAATAGATAAGAAAGATAAGTATTCGAACTCGTGTGAAAGCAAGTTGAGAATAGATAAAGATAAATATAAAATTTAAGTAAAATTTAAATAAAATAAAATATAATTATAATAGAATGCTTTTATTAATAAATGGTAAAAGCAATATAAAATATAAAAGATGGAAATATTTTCATGCACAAGCATGCATGTCTTTGAACGCATTGCTAAAAAAGGAAGTTGAAGTTTTATTGGAGATTTTTCTTTTCCCCGGGATTTTTAGGAAGGGAGTTATCGATTGAGGATGGATTTTTGTGATTGGGGATTTGCATCTTTGCTCTGTGAGAATTCGTTCTTTCTCTAAAAATGTTAAGTTATGATATCCATCTGTTCGTCTAGAGAAGGATGTAGTATGCGGAAGGAAGTGATTATTCGATCATCGTCTTGTCGTTGGAAGAAGATCATGCCTTAAGCTTGTCAAAAGAGGTCAGTATGATTTATGTTCTATGTTTAGGAATTGCTCGCGGTGGGATTTCTCCTTGGAACAAGATTTTGTGGTCTTCACAACCAAACCTTCTCAAATTTTCCATTTTCTACATCAGAAGATAAGTCCCTCCAACTCTGGTTCGTATGTAATGTCCTTTCTTTCTCATTCTTTCATGTGCAAAGTTTTGTTGTTGCTTTAATACCCTAGTATGTGATTTCATGATGTCGACCTATAATGGGTTATTCCCTTCTTTCGCTGCATTTTGCATTTGTTATTGAGGTTTTGATTTCCTATCATTGTTGCTCTTTTGTCTTTCGATTCTCATGAACATGTTTAGTGTGAAGTATTCTATTTCCATGCTTAGGATCTTATATTCGATTTTCTAGTGATTAGTTAAATTACATGACTTTTAAGTCCCACGAAATAGGTTACTGGTTGCAATGATTTGGACTTGACAATGTGAATCGATGCTTATTGTTTGTGTTGGAAAATTTTATTTGTATACCTTATGTTGATAATTCGGCTGTAGAGAAATTGATAGATTGGATGTGATAATTCGTTTCTCTATCATGTCGTTTTCTGCCTGGAAGCATGTCTGGGTGGTTGTTATTTTATTAATCCTGAGTTTGAGTGGGTAGCTAGAGGCAAATTCCTTTTTGGAGGGGCGACTTACGGGTCTGAGTTTTATTTCTTTTGACACTAAAATTCTCTTTTAGATAGTCGATTTCATTTCCCTTGATTGATCCTCAAGTTTGTTCCACGAAAGCTACCCATGCCTTCTGTTAGTATGCCATTACATTTATTGCATTGTAAATTTTTGTCCTTGAGTTTTTATGCTTACCATTCGATTCCCAAGCGTTGTAATTGTTGATCAAAGCTCGAACCCTGTTGCTTTCATTCGCCTATGCTTTATATTATATAGTGCTTAATTTAAATGAACATAAGGCGTAGCCCCTTTAGGATCCAATAGAAGCAGTGTTGCTCGAAATACTCAGCCTATATTCTTATTTGATGCTTAGGCACCATAGGTGTAACTAGCACCCTTGGGGAATAAGGTGTTGGGCATTCTCGTGAAAGCCAGCTCGGGCATGAAGGTCGACCATACGCTCCTATTGATCAATATCTATGTAATGCAATAAGAGGTATTGTTGTTTATGCAGCTTTCGCCCTCTAAACCTGCATTTTACATGCTCGACTTTATGAGTTGTTGAATGCACATTATCAAGTTCTAGCAACTTAATCAATGACTCAACACATGAGTTTGCTTACCCATTTTGGCATTAATTGTTTTCGGCGGTCTAATTTCTCCTCTTAAATCTGAATCAAGGGTTCGCTATAAGAACCATGTCGAGCATAGCCGGTAACGAATGCAGACGTTCAATAGCCATTGCATGTTAGGACTTGACTTATTTCTAGTTAAAATATAGTGATATGCATTGACAGAATTCGGTTATTGTTTTAAAGGAGGCTAGTTATTAGTATTCTATGTGAAACTTACTGAGTTACTGCTATTTAGTATTGACTATATGTGTATCCACAATGATTCATCAAATTGTCAACCCATATTATTTGATTTTGTATAAGTTAAGTCTGAGTTATAGAACATTATAATTAGAAGTACAATTGTGGTTGAATTAAAAAGTTGAGAAATAAGAGCTAAATTAGTTATATCATAAAGAATAGAGTTCTTATCATACCATTTTAAAAGGGTAATTTAGAAATCTTGTTATTAGTTCTCTTAATCGCGTTACCTTCTATAAAATATTTCTTTATTTGTTACCACCATTGTAATACAGGTAAACCCATAATGACTTATTTTCTATAGGTAGATATACGTGAGGAAAATAGTTTTATTTATTTAAATTGAGTTTTAAATGAGTAACTATATATTATTTATATTTATGTGATTGTTTCTATATTTAGAAGTTAGTAATGTAAATAGGTTATGTTGAAATTGGGAAATATTATTGGTTATAATAGTTAAAATTGATCTAAATTTGTAGTTAGATATTTGGAAAGATCTGTTTAAATTAAGTAGAGTAGTAAATGGTAAAGTTATTTAGATGGGGTAGTTGCTTTATGGTAGGTTAACTTATGATGATTAAAACTAAATTAGTAAGGAAAGGAAAAGCTTAGTTCTTAATTTTGTTTACATGATATCCATATAATGGATTAAGGAATAATTAGAAGAATGTTGTTACACAAAGGTAATATTAATAGCTTAAGTATGTATTCATCATAGTTTCTATTTGGTTTATGTTAACCTTGGATGTCATGGATTAATGCTTAGTTCAATATTATGTGGTTTTTGCTTAAATCTCTTATGAGTCACAAATGTACTCACAATCATCATTCATTGATTGTTTGTGTCTTGATAATTGGTTGTAATGTTTGAATAATTTCTCACATGGTATAAGTATTTATTAGCGTAATTTAGAAGACTTGATTGGTTGTTCGTATTGATTTATCATGTTCCCTCTTGAATTGAGTTGTGAAGTTGGTCAATGGTTATTATTTGTCGTGATGGTTAACTTCGCTAAAGTTGTTTACTAGCCAATTTGTAAGGTTGTGCAATGTGTGGTTGGGTATCCTGAGAGGTGAAAATAGAGGTCTCCCTTGGATGCTCGATTGATTTGTATTGAAATTGATTATGAAAAAATTTGTTGGGATGTTGCCACTCACTACCTTATGTTTGTTGACTCGTTTCTTGGAATTTTGTTACTGTTGTTAGTTCTTTGAATGGGAAACCCTTGTGTTAGCCTTTTGAGAGTCTTCCAGAGGTTGAGGGGATATGGTTTCTTCTTGCAAGTTTGGGTGTGGGGACTAGCGACCTAGGAGGTTCCACCTTGGGTAACTCATATCAAACTTCATGTGTTTATTGGAGTTTTATGATTATGTTACTTTGATGATGGTTGATCTTGCACTTGGTTTGAGTTTATGTGGCTTGAGCCTTGCACTTGATTGTGGTTTTCATTACTCTGTAGTTCTAGCGTGAGATGGTACATGCCTCACTTGGTGCAACTATTTTTGTTGGATTTTCTTTCTTATGCAACTTGGCTTTCCCGTTTGTGATTTTGAGATTTGGTTGCCAGTAAGGGGGAGTGGCTCTTAATGGGGGTCGGCGCCCAAAGTGGCTAGTCTAGGATAACCCATTGTGAGTTTAATCAAGTGATAACATAATTAATTAATTAGGGGGTTGGGTCTACTATCTCACACTAATTCAAATAATGTAGCCTCACTCATGGGCCCAAGTGCTCGTTTAGGCTTGGGATGAGTGGGTAGGCCCAAAATGGGAAGGTCAACTACCTTGCCACTACATAGTAATTTGCAAGGTATGTTGATCCCGCATAGCGGCATGGGGGTCTAGCAGTCGCTAGAGGTGGCCAGGGTGATCTAGTAACCTAGGAAGGTTAGGCCAGGCTAACCCATAGCACCTATGTGATGACACTCCACCCTTAGGCACTCATGCTTTCTTGTTGGCTCCCCTTCATGTACTTGTACCTCTGGAAGTGGTTGTATCTTATGTTTGTTGAGGCAATTGGTTCTTGATATTTGTTGTTGTAGCCTCCTTTCAGTTGTTTAATGTTGCTTATATGCCTCATGGAAACTTTATTGATGTTAATGAAAGGTGATTTGGATATTTATTTTTGGTTGCTATTGCAATATCATTTTGAGGCTTTGGATTCTATTTTTGTTGGTACCTTTCATGGTTATTTTGTGTTGTTTTATAATGTTGGCATTTGGTTCTGATTTATTTTTCATTATTTCGATGTGGTGATGTTTTGGCAATGTTATGGGATGTTATCTTGTGTTGTCGTTACCCTTGTTGTGGAGTCTTGTTTACTACTAACTCACTTGACTTTTGGTTGAGGATATTTCTTGTCAACTCCTTGCACGGGGGGTGGACGTTCGGGTCCACATGGTCGAGTGGAACATGCTATGCACCCCATTGGGTCCCCAGTCATTGATCGAGTTGTGCAGAGTTGTTGCAGTGACTCTTGAGTTTTACTAGAGTTGGATCAAACTTGCAGCTTTATAATGCTTCAGCCCATTTGTATCCTTCCATGACATTGTACTATTCCCATTCATGTGGGTAAAAAACATTATATTAGTGTAATCCTTGATTAATGTATCTTCATGTTATTAATGTATTGTCCTTGTTCATGTTAACTTGTGGTTACTGAAAAGTAATGTAGTCATGTGACCCCAAGAGATTTGATATATGTTGTTCATGCATAGTTTCGTTTCATGTGATATATGATTATTAGGATGCATGTTAGTTATAAAAAAAAAATTGTGCTATAAATGTTAGTTATTATTGTTTACTTAAGGGTTGCATGGTGGGGCATTACAATAAAGCTCTAATGGAGTTTTTGAGGGCTTGGGAAAGGATTTTCATTTTGAGTTTTGAGTGTGTTTGTTTTAGGAGCTTTTTGATGCTCTCTTGAGTGTTGGAAGATATTCCTTCTCAGTGTTTTCTTGGTATATTTGAAGAGATGGCATGGAGTCTTATGGATGCTCTTTAAAGGCATGGTTAAATGAAGGATTTCCTTCATCTTGATGGATTTTTCTTGCAAAGAGAGGTACTTTATCTTATTTCATTTTTTATTTCTATTATTTATTAATAGCAAAGTATGAAAGGATTATAGGCTTTCCTTTCCATGATTTAGAGCTTGCATAGCTTGTTATTGTTAATGTTTATTATGTAATTGAATCTTTGTAGTGAACAACATTCTTTTGTGTAAATAAAAAGCTTTGTGCTTGAGTGTTGAACTCTATGGTTTGGTTCAAACCTTTGTTTGCATCAATATGAATTTGAGAATATTTATTTCGTTCAAACCCTTGTTTCCACATAGAAACATGAATAAAAATATAGGAGTAAGGGAGTAAGAGTTTATTGACTTCTGCCCTAGGACTATCCACTATCATACTCAGGCATGACAATCATATGGGACTATTATCATGCCATTTGGAACCCTATTACTCATGAAATCACCATGAAAGTATTGAAATGAGAGAAAAAATGAGATTTCCCTCGAATAAAAATTCATTCATTCACATTTCTCCCAAAACTATTACAAAGTATTGGCATTATAAGGCCATATTTCCAGTATAAAACTAATTATAGGAATATAAATTCCAAAAACTAATTTATTTATTAAATTAACAATAGCATGTTAATTTATTTATTTAACTATTTTATGTCATGTACTAAATTCTAACACCCCCCCTTAGTAATGACATAGAGGAAAACTAGAAATTAGTACACATATTCTTCGTCACTTTGATGTGGAATTTCTTTATCACTTGAAGTGTGGTCCTTTCCTTCAATTATCAAATCATTATCTTGAAACTTTCCATCAAGAAGATCCTATGCTCTTTGTTTGCAATTCAGTACTACATTCCTTGTAGTTTTACAATAGAAGCATGTGTTGTTTGGATTTTTTGTAAGAAGTACTAGCTTTGTTTTGTGCAATCAACGCAACTTCTTCTTCTAAAACATGTTTTTTTCTTTCATCAAGCAATGTGGATATAATACTTTCTAGACTTGGATTGATTTTGCTTAAAGTGAATACCTTGTGAGTCATACTATTTGGCATACTATTTAAAAGTATGGATTTTGCGTCATATTCCTTTATTTCTTCATTTATACCAGCCAATTGATTTATCAATGAACAAAATTTACTAATGCGAGACACTATATCTTCACCTTCTTTCATTTTCAAACCATACAACTTTTGTTTTATAGTTATTTCTACACTATCAGCTTTTGATCCAAACAAAGTATTCAATGTTTCCTAAATTTCCTTAGAATATTTTTTAAAATCTACATGATGCAAATAAGGTTTAGATAAACAGGGACCAATTATAGCCAATGATTTCTTATCTTTTACCTTCCATTTTTGAAGTTCATCTATATCTTTTGGCTTTGGCACTGTACCATCAACAATTTCCCAGAGATCTCTTTCAATTAACAATAATCGTATCTGTATTTTCCAACTATGAAAATAATTTTCATAAAACTTTTCATAAAGGATTAATTTATCCTTTTTGTGTTGCCAAAAAAAAATTCTTAAAAAAATTCAAAAAACTAGAATAATCGTTGGCAATGCCTCTGTACTTCTCAAAACGTGACTCTCAATTCCCTAATGGTATTCACTCTCACAGATTGCTAGTAGGTGAGGGTCTACAAGAAAATACGACTGCTAGAAGTGGCATTCGTTATCATTGCTCGACTCAGAGGGCAGAAGCAATGTCTTTTCAGGTGGAAGCTCTAGGAATGGTTTGGCAACTCAACATTTTTTAAAATAAATTATTGGATGCAAACCCTTGTTTGGTTGAATATCTATTGATGCTTCACGAGAAGGAAATATGGGAAGGCCGGACTTATCTGCTCAAAATGGAATCATTTTAGGCAGGGTAATTTCTTCTTTCTTCAAAAAATATGCCCTTTTCCCTATAATTTTTGAAAATTTTAAATTTTTGGAATGACAACAATGAATAGAGTGAGGTGTTAAAAAATGGCAAGAGTGAAGATGGCAGAGAGAAAGAGAAAAAATGAAGATGAATGATGGAGTCAACAAGGGTTTTGCACATGGTCTACATTGCTCACCTGTTGACGAATGCAAGAATGGTAGAAAACAATAGCAGTTGCACGTGGTCTTCACTGTAGTACCATTGTAAACACCACTATGAGAAAAACAATGAATGGAGAGAGATCAAAGAGAGGTCCAAGAGGAAACTTGCTCTGATACCATATTGAAATGAGAAAGAAAAAACAAGATTGCTCTCGAATCAAAATTCATTCATTCACATTTCTCCCAAAACTATTACAAAGTATTGGCATTATAAGGCAATTTTTCTTGTATGAAACTAATTATGGGAATATAACTTCCAAAACCTAATTTATTTATTAAATTAACAATAGCATGTTAATTTATTTATTTAACTATTTTATGTCATGTACTAAATTCTAACAGAAAGAAGGTTTACAATTTTATTTAAGGTTTATAGAAGATCACTAAAACAGGTAATGAAAGCTATCTTCATAAAAAATAATAGTTTTTCAGGAGTTTACGATTGTCATAATCCACATAATAGTCCATTATCACACTATGATAGTTATAACAGCCCATAATATCATCATATCCCATGAATACATGCCAAATAAATGACTGCCTAGTGTAGTGCACACCAAAATCTAGCAATGGGTTGTCATTATGTCCATGAAAATGAGAAAAAATAGTTAATTACAATTGTTGTAGATCCATAAAGAGTGATGTTATGATAGTCATAAATAGGAAAACCCTAGGGTGTCCATGATAAAATAATAATTTAGGTGTTTTGAGGGATTGACCCACCCATCTCAACACATTTGCATAGTCAATTGGGCCCCATGACACATAGAATGCAAAAAAAGAATGTTTTTATGATTACACTACTCTCAATTGATGTTTTTTGCAAGAATGTATTCATTGTTGGAATGGTCAAATAGTGTCTAGTTGATTAGAATCGAGATAGGGTATTGTAGAGGGACCACATATCCACCTATAGGTTGAAATAAAACACTCATAGGTTCTGCAAATACCAAGGACCATTCCATCATAGTTTGGTAGTTTTTTACACTTAAGGGCTCTTAAGAGACTATGTCGAAATAGTGTAGCTCAAAATGATTGGGACAATTGGGGCACAAAATAAGGCTTTCCATAGAGTTCACACACCCACCCTAATTTATATTGAGCTCCACGAGATGAAGAACACAAAATATGGCTCCCAACAAGTTTTGGTTGAACATGAATGACACTTGTTGCAACTTTTCATACATTGTCACATGGTCAAATGGTTTGGGTATAGGAAAAACTGAGAGGTTATTATGGAGGGACCCTAAATGAATTTTTAGGTTTAAACAAAGAATTTTTAGGTGCCACAAATTTCGAGAATCAGCCTATCATAGTTTGGTAGTATTTTGCACTTAGGTCTCTTAAGAGATTATGTCAAAACAGTGTAGCCCGAAACGATTGGGACAGTTGGGGTACAAAAAAATTCCTCCCCTAATGTTCACCCACACAAACCAATGCATTCACATAGTTTATTGAGCCCCATGATATGAAGAACACAAAATATGGCTCCCAAAATTTTTTAGCTAAATACAAATGATGTTTTTGGCAACTTTTCATACACCATCAGTGTTACACCCCAATTGTGTATTTACTATAAATACTATTACTATGTAGGGTAAATGTGAATGTAATTTGAATTCTAAATGAGAATAAATTGTGCTTGCACTTTGTTATCAATGATTTATGAATGAATGTTGTTTCATTTAAATGATACGTGAAGAAATGCATATATGTGAAATGGATAGTTATTGAAATGAATATTATAACTATGGAGATATATTATATGTAATGTATATTTTTTTTACAGTTGACTACCATGGGAATGTGTTAGTTGATGCAGGTATATGTTCAATCCTCCAAATGGAGGGGAAGTATCACTTAGGAGAAGATCTTGGTCGAGTAACCAATAACGTAACCTATCTGAGCTTACACACACAATCATAGTAGAATGGTTGAGTCAAGTTGTTATGTTGGGAATTGGTAAGTTGTCCTTAATATGTATGTCGGCGTTAGTAAGGGTCATGATTATTGTTGAATGCATGCTTGGATGTTGTTATATGTTTAGAGCTTATGATTTCTTTCCTATTCTACTATGCTTGTATTGATGAGTTGAGCACACGTGATTGCATGTCGATGATAGTCCATACGTATAAAGGAACATGTACATGAGAGTACATAGGTAGACATACCTATGCACGCTTATGAACGAGTTTCTTGTGAGCATGGAGTTATCAAATGGATAGTACGACATGAATGTGTATATGTATAAATACACCACACGTCTATTCCCTATCAACCCAATAGTAATTGTGTACATATTTGAATGTGCAATCAATTATGTATATATAAGATATATACATATATCCATATGTATACATGTATAAATACAGACGTATGTATGGCGAACGAACATGCCCATATGAATGTATCAATATATGTACACATATGTATACATGTGCATAGATGAATATATGTGTGTGTGTGAACAAAGATTTTGGCACCTGAATGCTTTCTAGCCATTCTAGGGTTTTTCACCTAAAAGGGGAAAGATGGGCCAAAATGCAATGTACACATTCAATATTAATGTATGAATGGTTGAAATATTCCTAAGTATTATGTCTAAATGCAATAAAATGAAAAAGAAAGGTATTTATTGATGCAAAACCTAAGAAATGCAAAGTGTTGGAAAACACAATGATGTATGCAAAAATACCTAAGAATGCAAGTAAATGATAATAGAATTAAATAGGACTAGAGAGGTTCACCTGGAATTTGAATTCTAATGTAGAGAGGCTTTAGAATCCTCTAGAGTTGACTGGAAATGTTGACTGGGACACTTACGCCAAGCTAGGTGACTTAGTCCACTTTCGGGGAAAATTTGTTGGAACAGGAATCTACCAAATGGGTACTCAGAAATATAGAAACCACTTTTTAGGCCTATCAGTGGGACTAATTCTCCACAGATGGTGACTTAATCCACCTAGGAATTTTTGGAAATTCAGGACAAGATTTTGTACCTTTCGATCTACACTTCTTTTTCTGATAGGTATCCAATCCAGATTCTGTAGAAAACAAGATGAAATGGATCTCCAAGCTTCAATTAGGCATTTGTTGACTTTGATAACTTTGCAACACCTTTTTGACACTTTCCTCTTTGAAAAAATTGCATACAAGACCTTCAAACACACATGCAAAGAGGGGGGAAAGGGTTAAGGGTTAGAGTATAGGGGTTTTCCTTGGTCAAACCCCAATTTGGTAATCAAACCCTAGATAATGAAATGAAATGAAGATAGAATGATGAATAAACAACATGAAATGTCATAAACTCACCAAATAATTGATGTTGAAATCTGAAGATATGTAATGAAGTGCTCCAATAGATGACTTGATTATGCTTAGAGTGCTTGAATGCTTGATATTTGCTTGATTGATTAAGTGAATGAATGCTTGAATGAATGGGGGTCAAAATGAGAGGAAAAACCCTTTATTTATACTTGATTTTCCATTATTTCCTGAAAATAACACATCACAGGCCAACCTCAAGGGTAAGAGAATAAAAACCCACCATAAAATTAAAATTATTTTGATTTTTGTGCCCAATGGGACTAAGTCGCCCCAGGTGGTGACTTGGTCCCACTAGGGAAATTTTACTGGGTGTCGGGGATTGAAGTGCATTAAATAAGGTTTAATGGGAATATCCTCAAAAATACACTTAAGTAGGGTCAGAAAGTGCATTAAGGGGTCATTTAAACATAAGAAAAGGGTCAATTTAGTGATAACAAGCCTAGAAAATCGTGAGAGTTTGTTACAACTATTTACAACACTTTGAAATAAGACTTGGTAAGTAATAAAAAGAGGTTAAGTAAGTAAATTATAATGAAAGGGTCCTAGAAAAGTGTGAAAGTGGGTTACAACACTTCACAAAACTTTTACAAGACAACCTAGAATTCTTAATGATTTTCAAGGGTCCAAGACCTAATGTGAATGTGTTGACCACATTACAACATTAAATCTAGGAAAAATAAAGCCAAAGTCCACTAGAAGGGCCTAAACATGACAAAAAGTAGAAGGGTTACTTTTTTTGTGTCCACGGTTAGCCCCCACTATAGTGAGAGGATGAACCTACTTCAAACTCACACTAAAGTAGCCAAACATGCAATCAAGAGGGGTCCAAATGCACTAATGTTGGCAAGAGGATGATCAAGCCCCCGGGATGAAGATCCCATGGCAAACCAAACATAAATACAAAGGAACAAACATGAAAAGGATGAAAAAGAATGAAAGAGGGAAGTTGAAGGAAAGACAGATCAAGCTTCAATCATTTTTCCAGCCCATTGTGGATCATATCTAGGTTGTTTGTCTAGAAAAATAAACTTATAATCACTCTAGGGCAGCAGAACTCGTGGTTGTTTGCCAGATGAGAAGGCCCAAAAGGTGAGAAACATACACTTGCAGTTGGTATGCACTCACAAACACACAGGTGGCTATGGGGAAATGTCATGCCTCAGAATGGGCTTCCCGCTCTACCATACCAAATTTATACCTCCAAATAACTTTAATAAGGTGCCACAAAGGGGAATGTCATTTCATGCTTCATCAGACAAGAAAAGATTTGTATGCTTAGAACTCATGAACAAATGTGATGGCGCTATAGGCACGCAAGTTGTGTTATGCAAGGTGGCCATATAACAAATAGAAAATACAACATGCAAGAGATGTTCAAAGGAGTCTTGTTTTTTCATGTGAGGTCTTAGCTTAGGGAACATTGTGTCTAATGTCTCCAAGAGAGGACCAATCAAAGAATAGAATATTCACAACTTAGGGGATGCAATGCATCACATTAGGCCACCAAGAGGAATGTAATATGCTAAGATAGATCACACTTATGAAGGACATCATGCCCAATGTCATCCAAGAAGTGAAAAAACACATCGTATGAAGTAACAAGGTTGCACTAAGAACCAAGAAAAAGAGAAAAATACAAAATGAATAATGCAAATGTATGCCCCCACTTTAAAGGAATTGCTACACACCGTTCTGTGAGAAATTACTTTAAAGTAGCAAATGAAAAAGTGAAAAAAAGAAAGAAGACATGAGAGCCAACTTGAAAAGCCTTTTGCCAAGTCATATGTTTCCGAGTAAGGTTGTGTCATGTGAAGGAAAGGAAAAAGAAAGGGATGCCCCCAAAAGGAAAACTCTAAACACATAAGGGATCTATGGATTTGGGGTCAGTATGTTCTTTGTTGCAATGTTTTGTAAGGAGCTCAGAACTATCATCATTCCCCAAATACACATAGAACTGGAAGAATGACAAAAAGAGAGTGAAAACAAAGGAAAAAGAAAGATCCATTTTGGGTCAACATGGAAGAGACATAGGACATCTCCATGCTTTGTGTCATCCCCAAAAGGAAAACACAAGAAAATGAAAATGAAAAGGCAAAAGAAAAAAGAAAAGCTTTTGGGTTAGCATGAGAGAGTCATTTTGATCTCAATGCCTTGCATCATCCCCAAAAGGAAAACACAAGAAAAATATAAAAGGAAAAGAGGGGCATTTTGGGTCAACATGGAAGAGACATAGGGCGTCTCAACACTTTGTGTCATCCCCAAAAGGAAAACACAAGAAAAAGATAAAAGGAAAAGAGGGTCCTTTTGGGTAAACATGGAAGAGAAATAGGGTGTCTCAATGCTTTGTGTCATCCCCAAAAGGAAAACACAAAACAAAGTGAAAAATAAAATAGAAAGACCTTTTGGGTCAACATGGAAGAGACATAGGGCATCTCAATGTTTTGTGTCATCCCCAAAAAGAAAACACAAAACAAAAGTGAAAGGAAAAAGCAATGTAGACATATATAAGAATGAAGGTACAAATAAAAGAATGCCACAAAGAGAGGAGAACATCAAACGTCATGTTATGGGGGAACACGATATGTACATGCACACAAAAGAAAAAGAAAAATGCAAAAGGATAGTAAGGAAAAGGCAAGTCAACTGATGAGCAAGTCATCTACCTCCCAATCATGTTCAGGATATGTTGAGGGTGGTTGACTAGCCAAAGGGGCAAGTGCAAGTATTGAACTAGGGGAAGTATCAAGGTCTACACTTGTTGTAGGAGATTTGTCATTTAATCTCATGGAAGAGGAAAATAATGTATTCAGATCATTATGCACCTCTTCATCTATTTTAGTAATCTCATCATCGTCATCCAAATTAATTACGACAGGATGGATGACAATTTCCAATGAGGGGTGTATCATGAGTTGTGGTTGTTGTATGGGATCATTTTGTTTTGATTGGGGAGGAGGAACATCATGCATTGCTTTTGTCAAGTGCAAAATTTGATTTTCTTTGTTTTCTTCATCTTGTGACTTCAACAAGGGCAGGACATTGATGCCTATGCTCCATAGTTCCTTGGTTTCTTTTAGTTTAATTATTGAGTTGTTCTTGTGAAAGAGTGGATTGAGCAGCCATTGGTTGATTTTCTTCCCTAAAGGGAGGAATGGAAGAAACCATGGAAGGTTGTTCGACCACTTTCTCCTTTTCCTTATAAACTTGTTTTATACAAGGAGGTATGATGGGGTTATTATCATTATCTTGCAGTCGTTTAGGCGATGTGGGGGAGGTTTCAGGTGTTGGTTGAGTTTTATGGGTTGGTTCTTGGTCAGATTGCAACATTGTTTCATCTAGGATAGGAGTGTTGGAAGTAGACGGGGACGTGTTGCGGAGGGATAATTCGACAATTTTCTTTGCTTTAAACTTTTGGTAAGCAATGAAAAAGAATTCTTTGGAGGCATTATAGGTTCCATGGGCTCGGGCCAAAAGGCTTCTAAGGAGAAATTTCCTTTAGAAGACAAAGGGTGAAAGCCACTATGGTTAATAGTGAATATCTCATTGTCAAGTGGAAACTTTAAACATTTGTGTATGATTGAGGGAACAACTTTCATTGAGCGAAGCCATGGATGGCCTAGCTGCAAACAAAACTAATCTGACTGCGGGATGATAGAGAATGTAACATCCATTGTTTTAGGCCCTATATTTAATGGAATGGCGATGAATCCTATCATAGGGCAAGTGAAACCATTTGTTGTTTTGATCCATGCTTTTGGTTTATCATAATCATCTTAATAAAGATCATGTAATACCAAAAATTCCTTAGTGATTGCATTCTCGCCACATGCGGGATCTATGAGTATCCCATTAGTGGGCTTATCATAAATACGGTTGGCTATGTAAAGAGAACCATCAGGAAGATTTGGAAGTATGTCTTTAGAAGAGAAAGTAATATCAAGAGATTTCTTAGGTTGGCCCTTACAAGGGATAACATCTATTGCACCTATCATTTCATTCATAGGATTATTAGTAGTGGTAGGTGGAATAGGATCAAGATTTTCAATAGTTGTATGAATATGCATCACATCATTGTTTTGAGTCTCACTAGCTTTGACAAATGACACATTGTGTTTGGGCATGGGATCGGTAAAAATTTGTAAATTTTGATTTGGTGGGGAAATAGACTTGTTTCCTTTAATAGTAACATTTGAAACTGATAGATGGCCAGAATCAATGAGGTCTTGCATTAGGTGTTTAAGACACTTACATTGTTTTGTTTCATGTCCATTTTGTCTATGATAATGGCAATAAGTGTTAGGTTGAAAGGTTGGAGGCAAAGGCTTAGTAGGATCTAGTGGTTTAACAGTAGGTAAAGTAATCATTTGTTGCTATATAATTTGGGATATTGTGTTATGAAGAGTGTTTGGTAATGGTGTAAACTATCATTTTGGATCTCCATAACTATAAGGTATCACAGCTTTAACAGCTACTACTTGGTTGTTGATAGGTTGAGTTGGTTGTTGAGGGAGATTGAACTATAAGAACCCTTTGTTTGGTTTTCTAAATGGATGTGAATTGTTTGAAGTGTTATGTTCAGATTTCTCAACTCGACTAGAAGTGGACTTGGCATCATGACTACTAACTAAATTATGATAGTCACAAAGGGTTGTACACAAGTGCATAAAGGAGGGGAATTTCATCATGTTCAATTTATCCTGAATGTGACTTTGTAAATTTTCAATGAACATATTTTGGAAATGTGGATCAAGAATCTTGACATCGAGTTGGGCATAAAGTGACTGATAGTGTGAGATGAAATTGGTTACTTTTTCATCCACATTTTGTTTGCATCTCATTAAATCAGCCAGTGTCTTCTTTGGAGTCATATGCACTTGAAAATGACTTATGAATGCATCAACTAGTTCATTGAGTGAATGAACTAAATTATTTGGTAAGGATGAAAACCACTCTAAGGAAATGTCTTTTAAATTCCTAGGAAACAATTTGGCCAACAGTTTATCATCAAGGAAAAATTCACTGCATAAGGTTGTGTAAGCATTAACATGATTAGTAAGATCATCTTTCCTGCCATACTTCTAAAATCTAGGAATTTCTATTCCTTGCGGCATCAATGTTTGTAGGATTTCCAAAGATAGTGGGTTGCGTCAGACATAATAGGTGGGTGGTCCATTCTGGTTTTGGTTGATGGTGGATTTTTTTTTTGCATGGAGGAGACAATTTGAAAGAGTTGTGTGATGAGAGGGTCAATGTAAGTGGTATGAGGTGGAAGGGAAAGTGGTGATGGAGTGTATATAGTAGTAGGGAAAGTGAATGGAATGCTAATAGATGGTATGGTGGAAGAGGAGAGAAAATTTGATGCCACATAAGAATTAGGAATGCTAGCAGGAATAGTTGAGGAAGGTATCACATTACTAATAGATTGCATGACTGTTGCAACTTGGGGAGTGGTGTAGGTAGGTATGGATGCTACTATGGAAGGAGGAGTGTTAGGTCCTCCTTGACTAACCACAATGTTTGTTGGTTGGGATGTGCTAGAGGTGGAACGAGCATGTTTGTTGTATATCTCAACAATTTGTTTCATACGTTTAAGCCTTCGTCACTTTCAATCAAGCGATGGATGTTTTCTATAGCAGGAATCGCAGTGGTTGAAATGTTTTCAAGACACAAGTTTTGTTACAGATGTGCTAAATCCTCATGAATGTTAATGACTTTTTCTTGTGGGATGTGATCATTTGATGTGTAAACTTGCATGTTATTGGAAGGCAAAGCATTGCTAAGGGTAGGGTCCATGCCTAGTGTACTAGTTACAATACTAGGAGTGGAAGCATTAGACAATCCAAGATCCACAATGAGTGTATTATTGTGGGATAACATGAGTCTTGAGCTTCGTCTCACTAAGATATTAGCAATAGGACACCAAACACTCATGCAAAGGTCTCTAAATGCAGGTGGAGTGAAATGAAAGATAAACTAAGAGTATTAAAATTCTAATAACTACAATTCTAGAAACTATCACAAGGCAACAACAAAAAATAGAAATGCAGAAAATGGGCAGAAAATGATAGAAATTACTATGCAAAATGTGCAAAAGGACTAAGTCACCCAATGTGGAAAATTAGTCCTAGTGATGATTTTTTTAATATTTTTCAAAATTTTGAATGCAATTTGATGTTTTTCAGATGCACAGATGCAGCTACAGTATGGAAATAAAGATTTTTTTGTTTTCCAATGAAATATGATGCAAAACTGCAAGTTATATGAGATTTTCACTAATGCAATGTTTAAAACCCTAAGATGCAATTTAAACATTGCAAAACCTAATGTAATGTTGATGCAAGTTAAACCTAGGATGCACTTGAAATCAAAAGAAAAAATGTTCAAAATTCAAGTTCACCAAAATGTGAACAAAGATTTTGGAACTCAAATGCTTTCTAGCCCTTCTAGGGTTTTCACCTAAAAGGGGAAAGATGGGCCAAAATGCAATGTACACATTCAATATTAATGTATGAATGGATGCAATATTCCTAAGTATGATGTCTAAATGCAATAAACTGAAAAAGAAAGGTGATTATTGATGCAAAACCTAAGAAATGCAAAGTGCTGGAAAACATAGTGATGTATGCAAAAATACCTAAGAATGCAAGTAAATGAGAAAAAAATTAAACAAGACTAGAGAGGTGCACTTGGAATATAAATTATGATGCAAAGAGGCTCTAGAATCTTGAATATTTGAATGGAAATGTTGACTGGGACACTTACACCAAGCTGGGTGACTTAGTCCATTTTTGGGAAAAATCTGTCGGAACAGGAATCTACCAAATGGGTACTTAGAAATATAGAAACCACTTTCCAGGCCTGGCAGTGGGACTAATTCACCACAAATGGTGACTTAGTCCACTTGGTAATTTCTGGAAATTCGAGACAAGATTTTGTAGCTTTTGGTCTGCACTTCCTTTTTTGACAAGTATCCGATCGGGATTCTATAAAAAAGGGGTTGAAATGGATCTCCAAGATTCAATTAGGGATTTTTTGACTTTAATGACTTTGCAACACCTTTTTGACTAGGATTTTTCCTTGGTCGAACCCTAATTTGGTAATCAAACCCTAGATAATGAAATGAAATGAAGATAGAATGATGAATAAACAAAATGCAATGTCATAAACTCACCAAATCCTTGATGTTAAAATCTAAAGATATGCAATGATGTGCTCCAATGGATGACTTGATTATTCTTAGAGTGCTTGAATGTTTGATAGTTGCTTGATTGATTAAGTGAATGAATGGGGATCAAAATGAGAGGAAAAACCCTTTATTTATACTTGATTTTCCATTATTTCTCAAAAATAACACATCACAAGCCGACCTCAAGGGTAAGAGAATAAAATCTTGCTAGAAAATTAAAATTAGTTTTATTTTTGTGCCTAGTGGGACTAAGTTGCCCCAGGTGGCGACTTGGTCCCACCAGGGAAATTTTACTAGGTGTCGGGGATTGAAGTGCATTAAATAAGGTTTAATGGGAATATCCTCAAAAATACACTTAAGTAGGGTTAGAAAGTGCATTAAGGGGTCATTTAAACATAAGAAAGGGTCAATTTAGTAATGACAAGCCTAGAAAAGCGTGAGAGTTTGTTACAACACTTTGAAATAAGACTTGGTAAGTGATAAAAAGAGGTTATTTGAGTAAATTATAATGAAAGGGTCCTAGAAAAGTGTGAAAGTGGGTTACATCACTTCACAACACTTTTACAAGACAACCTAGAATTCTTAATTATTTTCAAGGGTCCAAGACCTATTGTGAATGTGTTGACCACATTACAACATTAAATCTAGGAAAAATCAAGCCAAAGTCCACTAAAAGGGCCTAAACATGAGAAAAAGTAGAAGAGTTAATTTTTCCATGTCCACAATACACACACACACACATATACATATATATACATATATATATATATACATATATATGTATATATATGTATATGTGTATATGTGTGTGTATATATGTATGTATATATATATGTGTGTGTGTGTGTATGTATATATATATATATATATGTATGTATGTATATATATGTATGTATATATATGTACACAATCGATATTATTATTATTATGAGAATGGTAACTTGTTTGTATTCATTTATATATTGAATGTATACATACTTTATTGACATAATATATATATTAACATTTATATATATACATATACATATACATATATATGTGTGTGTGATATTATTGATAAACATATATGTATATGTACATTTATCAATATATATTTATATATAAATATATGCTTGGAGATCGATAAACTTATACAATGCTTAGAAGTCGATTTATTTACTTGAATATAGGCTGATTTGTATGCAACATATACAAAGCATTAAAAGGCCGAGTATAACATATATTGGCATTGAATAAAGGCTGAATTACATAGTATATATTACGCAGAAATATAGTCAATATGGATAATGAACCATAGTTGATGCTTTGAGATAGAATATATTTGACTTAGTAAACAAAAATTTACTTTTGGATGCCTTGTCATGAAGTGATGGAAAGTAAAGCATAAAATGCATGATAATAGGAAGAGTTACAGCAAGGAAAATAATTGGTCAAAGCATAATTATGCACCTGAATGACCCTTCATTCCTCTATTTCCTACTAAGCTTAGACATAGTCGATATTGAGCATTTGTTTCATTTTAAATGTAGACTAATTCAATGATTAAGGGTCACGCCAAAACAATAGGGAGAAGATTGCTTGCTTGGCACCATATTATGAAGTTTTAAATGTTGTAGAAGTTCATTTTGGAAACAAATCTACTGTCACCATTTGATAATGTGCAGATTGAAATAGTCTTAAGATGCTATCAAAACATAGAGCTCAACCTGTAGCTTCTTATGTTGAGTAAACTCTTTGATTGTTGTCACCTTTTTTCCAAGTGAAGTGAGTCAACTAGCATGGAGATTGTTGTCAATTTACATGCCTTTTTTGTAGGCTGTGAAGTCTCCTTTTTGTTGTATAAATAGAGAGGATAGCTCTCTTATTTGAAATGCATTCTATTTGCAAACCTATATTGTTGCATATTTTCTGAGAGTTGTTAATTCTATGAGCTGAAAGTGATAATGTGAGAATTGAGAGATATTTTGTTAGTGCAAATAGTTCTTGAGAGAGGAGCCATAGAGAAGTATTTAGAAGGATTTAGATAAACAAGCAAGTTGTTGTTGGAAGGATGAGCAACAAATCTAATCATTGGAATAAGCGTATACAAGAATGAGGATCTAGTTTCTCTTATTTATTTTTATTTATAAAAGGGTGATCCCACAATACTAGTTTATAATTTTTGGCCAAACTGGACACTGGACTAATTTTTTCTAACTAAATCTTCACTTTTGGGAACCTATAGCAGCTAAACCGTGAGGAATTTGAAGATGATGCAAACTAGTGATTTGTGATGTTTTGTCTGTAGATTCTAAATATATTTTTTCCAAAAATTTTGGAATCAAATTGCACTTCTTTTTCCATCTCCTTCGAAAACTAGTTTTTATCACTAAACACCATTTTTAAGGAGTGATGCTCACTGTATACAACATAACTTTTTTTCTATGAAGGATAAAATTCTAATTTTATCAAGTTTAGATTTGTAACTATGATATCTAACCAGTTCATTTGGTTTCATAGTGTTTCATTGAATATTTTTTCCTTAATCAAGTTTCAAAGTTAAACCAATTACAATTCAAACATAAGCGGACCGTATACAACATAATTTTTTTTGTATGTATCGAAATTCTTTTTTTTTTCTGGATCAAGGACATCAATACCTAGCCTAAACATATTTTTTCATAATTTTATTTTGATAATCTGCTATTTTTCCACATGTGCAGAACAAAGAGCTTGATTTTTGGTGAAAAACCTATGTTTAATCAAACTAAAAAAACAAAAGCATAATAAAACCAAAACATGTTAAAATTGTATTCAATGGATAGCTCGTTCCGAGGAATACCATCATCCAGTTGGGTATGTGAAGTCTCCTCTATTTTCATCCTCAACTCAAGCTTCGAAGGGAAAAATTCTGCAGAAATTTGGTGCTAGAGGGGGAGAAGGGGGGAAAAGGGGGGTTTGAATGAACCCAAGTTCAATTGAACCCCCTCTTGTAAATTATCTTTGTCATAAAAAAATGCAAAAAAATGAGTCCCATCATTTAATATGGTTCACTTGAACCAGGGTCCATTTGAATCCCTTTTGGGTCCATTTGAACACCCCAATTTGTGTGAACCCCTAAAAAGCAAAAAAAAAAATCATAGGAGTGTTTTTGCAATTTTCTTTCCTCACTTGAATTGTAAACTAGTTTTGTGGGTTTACCCAAAAGATTGTATTTTGTATGCTTTGTTTAGGTTGTATAAGAATACTTGTATTAAAGAAATATAGTATACTCTTTTCTATAAAGTGTTTGTATTTACTCTGTAATAGGAGAGATTGTTGTCACAAGTTTATGTAAATTAGATATGATTAAGCAAGGATAGCTTAAGAGTTGTCCATAGCTAGTTATTGGTATAATTGGTAGCTTCCAAGCTACACCTAGGGTTTTATTATCCATAAAGGGAGGGTAACTTGTATTTATGCTTTATGAGTAGATATATCATTAAATTATGAAAATGGGAATAGGTTGTCTCTGGGGTTAAAGACTACCCATTGAAGGATAAACCTATGCAAAGTATATATTGGCCTAAATTCAAATCAATCTTGAGTAGTGTACGTGAGTAGGATGACTATCACTTGAAGTACTAGGTGAGAACACTTTGGCCAAAGTATTGTGATTGTCTTTGGCTCCACTATCAATTCATTGTGATCCATTTGTTTACATGCTATTTCTAGATTGTCGGTTTACAAGTTCTAGTCATGTAGGAGACATTACTAAGCTCAATTGGTTGTCATTATGAGGTTACTCCACCAATCTCTTTGTTGAAGGGTAGGGCCATCTATCGAATGATAGATGTGCGGGGGACCACATATGAGTCCGTGGTTGGTTGAAAATTGCTTGAGTGATGCTTCTCCTCCTCAGAAGGTGACAAGAAGACCAAGATTTGAAAGGAGGTTCCTGGACTATCTATAACTATTGCTTTGAAATCTCAATTAAACTATGTATGTTCTTTGTGCACATTCTTAGAAATATTTTAATTGATAATTTATTATATTGGAATGGAATTGTTGTTGTTTATTATTATGACATCTATGTTCATTTGTTCTCAATAAAGAAAAAAAAAATATTGCAATGGCTTGTTACATAGTTTATTTACTGGCAAAGTGAAAACCTAGGAAAAATTACTTCAGTGAATGGTTGACATGTTACATGTGGTATTAGAGCTACCAGGTTTAGCATTGGAACCTATAAGCTCATCATAATTTTCATCCAATGTTTGCAAATTCTTGTGTCAGGATGGTGCATCTCAGGTTAATGGATAGAAAGTCAATAATAAAAAATGAGCACTACCTCAAGGCCAAGAAGGAAAGAGAGGCCATTGCTAGGACAATTGAGGGTACCAACTACAACAATGCCATCTGGTTAAGCAACATTGAAACCTTCAATCATGCACTTTCTCGAATCAGTGATGTGAAGAGAAAGATGAACATGGAAGCCAAGTACAACTACCTACCTTCCGTCTCACCAGAAAATTCTGAGTCTTTATCACTTTCCAGGGATATTCCCTTGAAAGGGAGCATTAGTCTAACATTTATCTTTAGAGACCCTAGAGTTCTTCCAATGGTGGAAGTAATTGTAATTTCTTCGAGTAAAGAATCAGAGGGATATGTACCTTTCAACTATGTATCAGATGACAAATCTGAAGGTTATTATCCATTCTAGGATAGGTATGAATAAATGAGAGATGAACAGTCTCAATCTTAGGGTATACTCCATTAAGTTATGTGTCAAAGAGTGAATTTGAGGGATACTCTCTACTAGACTATCTAAATAGTCACTCCATGTAATAAAAAAAAGGATATTTAGATCCTTGAGAAATGAATAAAATTGTGTGTTTATCAAAAAAAAGCTTGTTCTTATAGTCTTATGCAAAACTCCTTATGTGCAATTAATAGCTCATTTTAATGTTTTCCATAAGATAATTGATAACATGATTAAATCTAACATGGAAAAACCTTCAGGTAGAATCTATTTTTGCTAAGATGGAGAGGACATGAACCAATCCTGGCATAAGCCAAGAAGTTGGACAAGGACCAGTAGGAGTTGAAGCTAGACTGGATCAAATCTTAGCATAGTTGGAAAACCTAGAGCAAGTAAGACGAGAAAGTGATAGAGTTGAAAAGGAAGTTCCAAACAATGAGAACGAGGGAGAAAACTCTTCTCACAAGCATGATCAAACCCATGATCATGAAAAAGAGAAATCACCTTCCCTATCTGAGAAGACTAATAGGAAGTGAATGGCTTTTGAACTTTCTAGAGATATGAAGAAAATTACCCCACCCAAGTTTGAAGGAAGTGCCAGTGGAGATGAAGTTGAGGCTTGGTTAGTCCAAATGGAGAAGTTATTCAAGATTCAAAATTATACTGAGGTGACCAAAGTTGCATAGGGAGCATGCCAATTAGCAAGAGAAGCCTCTAACTAGTGGACGAATAAAAAGATGGAACTCAATCTTAACTCATGGAAAATTACTTGGAGTGAAATTTTTTTAATTTTTCATAAAAGATGGTTGCCTCAACTCTATTTTGATCAAAAACTCATAGATTTTTAGAATCTGAGACAAGGTGAGATGACCATTACTGAATATTGGGGGAATTTTACCCATCTTCTATGTTACGTACCTATGTACCAAAAGGATGAGCGCTTCTGTAGAAGAAAGTTTATCATGGGACTTAATAGTTAGATTGAGGGAGAGGTAGATGTTCACGGTCCAACAACTCTGGATCTTGTGTATGAGAAAGCAATTAAATAGGATTAGAAGCTCAAGGCTATCTCCATCCGCTTGGAAAATAGAAGATTGTGGAAGTTCAAGACAAACCAACCCCAAGGAGAGTTGAAATTGTGAAAAATGTGCTAAAGCAAGGGTAAAAAGGATCCCATAATAGTGGGAAAGATTCAAGAAGGGAACACAAAAAAATAGTTCCAATAGTGGAAACACCAATAATGTTGGTGGGAATGCTAATAAGTCTAGATAACTTGACAAGAGGAAAGGACCGGCTACTAGATGTTTCACTTGTGGAGGAGACCACTATGCAATTCAATGTCCTAATAAGGCTTTAGGGTCACGATCTTATGGTAATCCATTTCCTACTCAACAAGCGATGTTCCAGCAAAAGATACATTCCATTGTGGATGATCATCAGGCAGAGTTTCAAGTGACTCCAATTGAGACACCAAGTATTTTGTTTGGCTTACCCATTTCTATACTTATAGATATTGGTGCAACTAAAAATTTTATTTCACCTAGAGTAGCTAAGAAAATATATAGAAAGGTTGGTTTCATGGCAAATTCTTGGGATGTAGAGTATGCAAACCAAACAAGAGAAAAGGTGGAACAATGTTTATTCAAAGCTAGGATAGAGCTACCTTGTTTTTTTATAGAAATGAACCTTTATGTCACACCTTTAGGATCTTATGACATTATCCTAGGTATTAATTGGTTATGGACACATAGGGATAAGGTAGATTTCCATGCCAAAACTGTAGAATGCTTAGATGATCTTGGTAATCAAGTGAAGTTTCAAGGGATACCTAGGGAGGTCAAGATTTGTCAGATCTTTGTAATGCAATTGTTAAGGGCTAAGAAGAAAGGGTACAAACTCTTTTCTATCAAGATGGAAAAGATAGAAGAGTATAAGGGATCAAATTCACAAGAGAATATTGATAAATTTGGGTCATAGAACTTCCAAGAGATGGAAGATGGAGAGATGGATGAAATTGGAATGTCAAATATGGAGAGATATCCTATTTTGAGGAGGTTTTCAGATGTATTTCCAGATGAATTACTTGGGTTACCACCGAAAAGGATATTTGATTTCTCAATAGATATAGTTCCAAGATATGAACCTATTTCCAAGGTACCTTATATAATGATGACAACTGAACTAATGGAGTTTAAGGCACAATTGGATGAATTGTTGTCTAAGGGGTTGATAAGACCAAGTGTATCACCTTGGGGAGCACCAGTATTTTTTGTGAAAAAGGATGGTACTTTGTGTTTATCATAGATTATTGCATGCTAAACAAAGCAACTATAAAGAATAAGTATCCATTGCCACACATTGATGATCTATTTGATAAAATGAGGGGAGTTACTATATTTTCCAAGATTGATCTAAGATCTAGATATCATCAATTGAGGATTAAGGATGGAGACATCTGTAAGATTGCATTCAGAACTTGATATGGACACTGTGCATTCACAATTCTACCCTTTGGTTTAACAAATGCACCTGCAACATTTATGAACCTTATCAATAATGTATTTAGGGATTGTTTAGATAATTTTTTCTTGGTTTTTATTGATGAAATCCTAATTTATTCTAAGGATGAGGAAGATCATTGCATACATTTAGAGATAATTCTACAAAGACTTAGAGAACATAAGTTGTATGGTAAACTTTCTAAGTGTACCTTCTTTCATAGGAGAGTACATTATCTTGGACATGTGATTTCAGCATAAGGTATTTCAGTAGATCCAACTAAAATCAAGGTGGTTCTTGAATGGACAATACCTAAGAATGTATCTGAGGTTAGGATTTTTATGGGTTTGGCAGGATACAATAGAAAGTTTGTTGCAAACTTCTCCAAGATTTCCTTTCCGATTACTTCTTTGCACAAGACAGGGAAGAAGTTTGAATGGACTGAGAAGTTCCAAGTAGCCTTTGATTTGCTTAAAGAAAAGTTGACTACTACACTGATTCTAGAAGTACCAAATCCTGAGGGTGAATTTACTGTTATCAAGGACACATCAAGAGATGGCTTAGGATGTGTGTTAATGCAGGATGGGAAAGTAATTGTTTATGATTCAAGGAAGCTAAAACCATATGAGTAGAATTATGTTTCGCCTGATTTGGAGTTAGCAGTCGTGGTTCACACATTGCAAATATGGCTCCCGACAAGTTTTGGTTGAATGCAAATGACATTTTTTGCAACTTTTCATACTTCATTTCCATGGTCAAATGGTTTGGAAATAATAAAATATGAGAGATGTTATTATGGAGGGACCATACATGAAGTTATATTTTTAGACAAAACATTTGTAGGTGTCATGGATTCTAAGAATCAATCTATCATAGTTTTGCGGTTTTTTGTAAATAGAGCTCTTAAGGCTCTTAAGACATTGTGCCAGAATAATGTAACTTGAAATGATCGAGTGTTTTGGGGAAAAAATAGGGGTATTCCTTAATGTTCATCCACCCACCTAGATGTGTTGACGCAATTTTTTTTCCTCACAATGTACAAAATGAAAAATATGATTCTTTTTATTTTTGCATTGTTATCTACTGACATTTTTCCAAGAATGCATCCATTATTAGGATGGTCAAACAAAGTTGAGTTGAACAAAACTAACAGAATTTAACGTGAAGGGACACCATACCCACTTGTAGATCCAGATGAAAGATTCCTACATGCCATGAGCTCCAATAACTACTTTTTCTTAGTTTGGTAGTTTTTTTCTCTCAAGGCTCTTAAGAGAATGCATCATAATAGTGTGGCATGGAATGATCAAATGACTTGAGGAACAAACAAAGGCATTCTATACCATTCACTCACCCATGTAGATGTGTTGGTGTAGTCATTTTTTCTCCACAATGCATGAAACATAAAATATGCTTCTTTCCATATCTGTAATACTCTCAACTGGCACTTTTTGTAAGAATGCATTCCTTGTTGGAACATCAAATAGTGTTGAGTTGACCATAATCAAGAGAGGTTAATGTGGAGGTTTTTGAACATGCACAAAGAATTTTAATTTAGTTTGGAGGTTGGACAAGATGGTTGAGGGGATAAAATGGGTAAAGGATGCATAATCAAGTGTGAAACTTTTAAGAGAAGTATAATTCACTGTTGTAAGTTGGGATTACCAAATCATCAACAAACTACCATTTCAATCCATGCAAATTTGAACACTTACATATGTTTCCCCTCATGTATAATAGTATCTATAAAATGTAGGCATCAAGATGTTATATAATCTTGAAGTGCATAGTGATTATTATATTGTAGGTTGTCTACTTTCTATAGAAGTGCATATGAAGACTATCATTTTTGAGTTCATAGAACATTGAAGTGTGTTAAACCTTTCGATATCCCATAAAAGACATGATTGTAGAGAAGGAGAATAATTTTACTTATACAAATCAGTTGTAAAAATATACAAATATTCTATATAAATGTACAAATATATAAATCAATTGTAAAAATATACAAATATTCTATATAAATGTACAAATATACAAATCAATTATAAACATATACAAATCAGCTTGATATTACAAAGTTTTTCATTTACAATCAATCCAAAAAGCCATGCATATTTTCTCTATTCTTTATTATGTCAACCATTGCCTCATGGTCAGATTCATGAACCTTCCATAAGTTCTTGTTCAATGGTATGGCCCCATATTTGATCAAATGAATGTTTGATGCCACAACAAAGTTAGAATAATAAAGAATCTTCCTATGTGTTTCAAATTCCTCAAACAACCACACATCAAAATTCTCCATTGGGTACCTTCTAAGCCATGTTCCAGTAACAACCATTGATCTTGTAGGATACTCGATATCTTCTCCATCTATGATAGGTCCTCCAAAAAAATTTCCTCGACACATCGACAAATCAAAATTTGTTCCTTATTCATTGTCTTCATTCATAATAACTACATAAACATTCCCTACATTGATATGTGCATTTAATTAGATGAATTTATTCAATAATATAAAATAGGATAAAATATTGATTTTTATTAAATTATGCATCTAGATAATACCAAGTTGAACTAGATCTGATATGTGGTCAAATTCAATTGATGATTCCATCTCCATGAGTTGTAGTGCTCCTAGGAGTCAATACATCTCAAGTGGGCTTATATTTCTTTTACATCATTCATCAACCCACTCTTTTGACTCACTCATTCCAAGCCTGATTTATATATGGAGAACAAAAGCACACCATTTTCCTCGTATGGATACTCCATTAACTAGCACTTGATATTCTAAAAGAGTGTAGATCACTTGATCATGTGAATGTACAATAATCCTCATTATTTGTAATGTTAGTATCATCTACCAACCAAAAAAAATATGAAATATAGACTTACCTGCATTACCTAGTACCATTGTATCCTTACACCATTCATTGATAGATGTTGCATCTTTCAAGTTTGCATTATCTTTGTAATTTAATATATGATCTTACACCATCATGCCAACGCTCTTTTAAAATATGATCTTACACCATCATGCTCCCCCTTTCTATGCTCGACCTCAAAGAAATTCTACATATGCTAAAAACTAGTGATATTATGCATCCTACTCAACCAATAGAAAATCCATGAGTTATTAAGTTGTGATGCATAGTTATTTGATCATATGATATATGTTCTCACTAGAAAAATCACAGTAAAACATTTGAAATCAACCTTGCACAAACTTTGTAGAATGTGTGTGATCATCTCTGATATAAAAATGATACCCCCTCAAGATATTCTTATCTTCCTCTATACTTTCACATGCATGAATGAATGTTATATGGACAAATATAGCAACCTGGGTGGAGTTATAATACTGTGATTGTACCTCATTTTGTGGTTGTATTGTATAGTTTTGCAAAGTTTACAATTGAAATGATGGTACCAATTGGAAATGTGTCCTTGCATAACTTGAATTGGAATTCTAACCATCAAGTTCTATGGGTATGCCTTGTGTACTCATACACTATATTCTCTCAAAAAATAGACATAAATTGATATATTTCTATCTTTCCACTCACCATTTCACACTTTTTGCTTATTTACCATCTTTTAGACTATACACCACTAACTTATATTGTTTAAAACTTACTTGTCTATTTCCAATTGCATGTGTATTATCCATATGAATACAAATGGGAAAATGTTGCAAGCCACCACAATGATCATACGTGTCATCCAAGCATGATTTCTTGTAGAATAATTGACCATCCACTCTTTCACATAAAATGCTCAAAATGAAATCTCTTGAAGATCTAGGGGGGACCTCTATCATATGCTCTTGTAAAACCTTTTTAGTATGCAAATCTACACATATATATTGATAAACATCATAATGATTAGAAAACTCAATATGTACTCTACAACATCAAGTTGTGCATGTGTGATTTATTTTGACATAAAAAGGATTTTCCATTTAAAATACCTTTGACTAATTTTAATTTGAGGATACATATCTAGAAATTTGGAGAAAATTTTTGTTTGATTCATATCCAAAAAATGCTTTGGATGTGGCTCATGGTTTTGATAACCATTTTCCCTTCACAAGATCTCTTTGATTATGAGATACCCATGTGTACATTATTTTTCCAAAATTCTTCAATTAGGAATCTCAAGGCTTGAATTATTAGTTTATCATTTTGTGGGATTCTACTCGAGAATGCCCATAATTCATTGTTATTTGGTTCCTCCACTCTTTCACACCTTCTAATGGCTCTCATTAGAGTTTTTCTACTTATTTTTAATGCATTATTTGTCTTTCTAATGAGGCAATATTTTTTTTGTTTTAAATTGCTTACTATTGTTGATGTAATGATAGACCTATGATATTACTATCTTTGGTGGGTGATATGGAACCCACACTCTCATATGCATTCATTAGATTATTTACTATAATGCCCCCAACCTATACTACCTAAGAAAACACAACCATCATTTTTTTCATAAAATATAACTAGCAAAACTTAGTTGGATAGGTTACTTAGGCTTAGTCGATGGCATCAAGCTCACATTCCAAACAATATATAAGACATATATCATATAAAAGATTCTTATCATAGAGACCCATATATCCATCATAATTAATCTCCTTAATTCTCATCATAGAATATCTACTTAGAATTTCACATAATACATTAGAAAACAATAAGTTTTCATCATTGATAATAATACACCAACACTATTATATAATCAAGAAACCCAAAGATATCCTAAATCAACATATAATATAACTTCATCTATGCATAATAATTAAATAATCATCCACAAAACTCAAAGTTCAATTCAATAGTCTCATCATCCATACAAAAACATAGAGTCAATAGGAAACAATGCAAGTGAGGTCTCACATCCTCCCCCCTAGGATTAGACTTCCTCCTAGAAGTCCTCGAAGATGAGGCTACATGTGATCACTTGACAATAATCCTTTAGTTAATCCCAACCATTTAACAACAAGAATCTCATTAGAAGAATACTTCAAGACATACAAATCTTGGACCCTACACTACCCTCCCCTTAGATTCAACTTCCTCCTGGAAGTCACTAAGGTTGACAAAAATTTCCACACAACTTATTTGTAAACATACTAATCTATTTAATATAAGTTTCAAATATGTTAACAACAAATTTTTATTTTCATATACATATATTTGAAGATATTAGAGCAAGATTTATAATCAATATTTCATATATCAACACAACCCAATAGTGTTAATTTTATCTACATTACACTCATAATAATACAATAAGTAAAAAATAAGGTTACACATATAGATGTTGTAGTCACATTATTTCCCATTTTAATTATAATACTATGCTACACATATATGAAAAAATCACAGTATTCATCATTAATTACACAATTCTATGCAACATTCCACAATTGCATGCTTATCATGTTTTCACTTCAATTCTTATCACAAGAAAATAATCACTTCCTTTCATTATAATAATTCCTATCATGAATTCATAGGTATTTCACATCACACATGAATTGGTTCACAACCCACATTTCATAACTAACTCAACATAAACAAACCACAAGGTTCACCAAATGGGATTTGTAAGGATGAATAGTGCCAAATACCATTGAATGATCATATGTCGTATTACTAAAATCTAAAATATCATGTAGTTATAGAGTCACTATTCCATCACTAAATATTCATAGAATCATGATAATATTACGAAAGATGGTCTCAATGCCCCCTTCTTAGGACCCCTCCATATATTTCCTAGTATCTTCCCCTTATTTGTATAAGGGGTTAGCCTCCAAGAAGGAAGGTACACAAAGAATCACACACAAAAACTAGGGGGAAATGGATTATGATTGTCCCATACCAATCCTATTTCTAGCCCCCATCCTCAAAATATAATTTCCTTGGTGCATCTACACCCCCATACAACCTACCAAGGATCCCTCCTAGATATGGCAGTTTACAACTTTCACATCACACCAAATATGCTAGTAGTACAAAATCATTAAGAAAGCCCCAAAACTAAGAAAAGAAAAATTAAGATTCTAATATTTACAAGAAAAGTTTAATGAAAGAGAAGTAAAGAATAACCAAAGTAACAACAACAAAACATCTTAAATATAGTCCAAAACCATTTAAATCAAAATTAGTCCTTGATAAATTTTACAACTTGTAGTGTCATAAATTATCAACCCTGACAATTTTACACTATGTTTGGCTCCCCCTTATGTGCTTGGACCTAATTATGCTTATTATTTGGTTGTTTTATTATTATTTTCATAAAATTGAGATAAAATTGGGAATTAAAATTAATTATTTATTTAATGACAATCAAAGCCCCAAAATAGGTCTGGTCTAGGGCACCCTCGCCCTTGACCACCCTAATTTGGCCCAATTTTTAATATTTTATTGTTGAAATTTTTATATTTATAAGTTCAAATTTATTTGTTGAATTTTTAAAATAATTATTGTGGGAAGTCAACAATTGTATATAAATATAAGTCTTTTTCACAATTTGAAAATCTAAGCAATCTAGAAGGAAATTTTAAATATTGATTGAGCATCCTAAAAAGTAGTAAAGGCAATTCAAGAGTTGAATAAGCAGCAGTTTCATCAGTCAAGATCCATGTTAGCAATGCATCATGTAAGATTTGTTTCATGTCTTATGTTCATTGTTTTGTGAGTACTAACACTTGCAGGACCTTTAATAAAGCACCCAATTCTCAATGCATGAGATGAGTGAGATGACTTCAATCCATCAAGGAAAGCATATCTGAGTAGTAAGTTACAACACGTGATTTATCATTTGTTTTTATCCATTTGCATATGCCTAACCTAGGGTAAGCACTCTTTATCCAACATCATCATAGTCATTGTGGAGGTGGAAACACCAAAATGGGGTTTGACTTAAGCAATCCCCTATACAACACAACCCTTTCTCCTCTCTTTCTTGTAGGTGGAAAATCTAAAGTGGATTTGGAGAATATTGAAGAATCAACATCAATAGCAAGAATTCAAATACATTCATTCATCAAACTAGGGAAGTATCAATTATTCATCAACAAACAAAGTTCTAAAGCTAAGTCTGGCAGCGAATAACCTACTAATACCTATTTAGAGATTCTAGAAACTCTCATTTCTTAGTCTATGGAACCCACACCCCTAACCAATAGTTTCAACCCAAATTTGAATGTTAGGTTCCTCTATCTCTACCCTCTACTCTGTTATTCTCAGTTTCTTCTTATCATATATGTGTTTTTTTGTATTCATATCAATTTTTTGTAGTTACATAATTGACCTAGTTTACATAATCAAACCAACTCAATTCCTAATTAATATCAATCATCAATCCCCCCATAAAAAGAGGACCAAAACTTTGATCAACCATTCTAGCTCTTCCTTGACGATAGTATCCAAGTGGTCTTGTGTGATCATTTTATGTGGACTCCTCGATGATGTAAGTGGAAAAGTGTAATTTAGAACCTAGATCCTCTTTTCCTACATTACATTTTGGTGAACTTGATGTATCTTACATTTACATGCTTCTAAATTTCCACACCTATTGTCTTAAAATTTGAGTAAAATATTAGGTTGTTTGAAAGCGTTATCATTAAAAGTGCATTTCATGTTATACATTGAGAAAATTTAAGAGTTGCATGTCATTTTTCCATTTCAAAAGATCAAAAATGCTATATTTTTAAAATTTTAGAGGAAAATTTAGTTAAATATCACATCTTGCATTCTAGAAATTGGGACTTATTGCATACATTTTATTGCTTTGAAACATAAAAATCCATGCATGCATGTGTCTTATATAAAAAAAATAGGTTTTCTTGCATTTCTAGAATTCTTCTTTAGATCATACCTAAACATGTACAAACTCGTACCATTAAACACTGTACTACATTTCTAGATATTTAAAATTGAAAAATTTACACCTTTGGTCTAGGAAACCCTTGCCCTTATCCTGTTAATTTCACTCCATATTTCAATCATAGTTCTATTTTTGTAACCTCCATACAAGCATGTTTCCTATATCTAAGATTTATGTTTCTTTTTGTCATCATCATTCACTCTTCCCATCATTCTATGAACACTCAAGTGTCTTCAATCTTGTGATAGATTAATGAGCTTCACGACTTGGTATCTCATATCAAACACTCATGTGAGACGTAGTTATAGACTTATGGCTTCTCATGTTTCAATTACATCCGATGTCAAGTCTGAACTTCATAATTCTTTCACTCAAGGAATTGCATCTATGTAATCTATCTTTGATCCTCTCTCTACTCTTACTTTCCCTATGTCTTCTTCATCACCAACCATTCATGTGGACTTGAAATTTGTTGTTCCTCATTTCCTTGAAGATAAGCTTAAACAATTATACAAAGACCTTGAAAGCCTTCAAATATACTTAAGTAATGAATTCTTGGCTAAAGAAATTGTTCCTCTTGTGAATAACCTTCACAAATTGGTCAATGATGCCTAAGTAATAAAAGTGTTTCATATCCTAGCTCATATAGTAGACTCAAATATCCCTACAGCAGCTAGTTGCACTCAAACCCTTACCAATGTTCAAAATCTAATGGGAAAACAAGTTTCCTCCCCTACAACCATACCTTCTATTCCTACTTTTACCCCTCCAATTTTAGCATCCACCACACAATATAGTAATGTTCTTAAATCTAGTTTGGGGATTTCTTATGGGAATCCTTATAGTTTTGTCCCTTCATCTACCGCACCTCAATTTTCTTCACCACTCATCAACTTTAAAAATAATAGCCCTCCAATCATTAACAATAGCCCTACATACTCCAAAAATTCTTAAAACATGTCACAAAACGATCCTATAATAAAATCAACTTTTATATTGAACATGTCATCTCTACAACAAAAAATTTTAAACATGAACCAAATTCAATCTAATACTAATCCTCCAACATAGCTCACATGGAGTCCATTATCATTCACCATCTTAAAAACATTTATTCTATAAAATATTGAGATTCCTCGGTTTGCCAAGTATGTTGGCAAAGGAGATCCCAACAATCATGTATCAACTTGCACCGCTCTATGTAGTGATTTCTTTTTTGAAGATGCTCTCTTAGCTAAACTCTTTCCTAGATCATTGAAGGACATGGCCTTAGATCAATTTTTTTGTTTCCTAGTAATTTGATTATGTCCTTTACACAACTTGTTAATAAATGTCTCCAACATTTTCAATTAAACATTGGACCTCAAGTTACATTGATGGATTTAGTCCATTGTAAACAAGGACCTAAGAAAAAAGTGATTGATTTTATGGGATGATACCAAGCTCTTTATTCACAAATCTCATATTCTCTCCTGGATGTTGATATACAAAGATTCTTTATTGGAAACTTACAACCTAACATTTAGGATAAGATCTTACTAATGAAATAACCATCATTCACTCATTTATGTATGAATCTTCATAATTACCAAATTTTGGTTAGCCAATATGAAGGCACACCTTCATCGACTCCTAATGGTCAATCCAAAGCTGGTTCTCAATCTAATTATCAACCATTTAAGAATAAAAAACAAAAAAAATCATCAAAATAAACACTCCTCAATCATCTAATAACACTCAAACACAAGTCATTGCTACATCTACAACACCATATCAATTTAGGCCAAGAGATAGACAGTTTTCATAATTTTTTTATTCTCTCCATGCAATTATGTTAGAATTTCTTAATAATAAAATGATCCAACTTCCTCATATTCATCCTATTGATACCAAAAAATCATAACCTCCTAACTTTAATGCAAAATCTTTTTGTCAATATCTCCATACACCTGGACATGATACAAAAAGTGTATGTGTCTTAAGCACCAAGTGCAAGACCTATCTTATTCTAATGTCATCCAGTTGGCTGGTGTAAATGATAAAGAGAATAAGTCGATAACTGCCACCTAATCAAAACTGTTATAAATATTTACCAATCCATTACCAAGTCATGCAACTAATATTATAGAAGAAAATGATAATGAATAGGATGTCGATAACATAGCTAGTATGATCAACATGATTGATGCTCATCCTCACAAAAATGAAACAAATATCTTATCTAATATCACTTTTACACACATTAATGCTTCTATGCATGCATCCAATGGTCCTCTTTACATCATCAGTCCCACAAGGGGAATACGCATTGATGTTATGTGTGCAGTGAACGTGATCATTAAGGAATTTTTGTATGTGCATGAAATTTATAAGGATAATTATGAACAATTGGAAGTGTCTCTAAAATCTCATGATGCCTCTATTCGCCCTACAAACGGTTATATAACTCTCTCAATTAAGGTTGGACCTAAACAATTGGATTTTTTATTTACCATAATCCCAACGTTGGATCAATTTCCTATGAAGTTAGGTCACCCATGCTTACCTACATGAATGTGGTCCCCTCAGTTATTCATAAATGTATTAAATTCCCATTTGAAGGACAAGTACATATTATTTACAATAATGGGTTTAAACCTTTGGCCCTCTGTAGAAATTTTTCACTTAATTTTGGCCTCATTTAGCCTAACCCAACCAACCTCATGAGGATTATCCTTTTTATCATATAAAAATTTTAAAGCTAAGTGTATAGACCAATTATCCCTTACCAAAATTATGCCTAAGGCTCCTCAATCTCCAATGGCTTCAATGGTTGTTCCTCCTACTCCACGAATAATGAATGAACCTTGAACCGAACTGGGTATTCTTCCTCAACCCCAACCTTTTGTAATCTTTGTCATGTTTCCCCCTCTACCAACCTATCAAGGACCACAAGACAACCATTTGGCGAGATCCTCAGGGATTACTTTTTTTCCTCCTAAAGCAAAACAATCCTTTGTGTAAAAACCTAAAACTCCTATGGTTTCCCAACCTTCGATTTTTCCTTCCATCCCTCCTGCAAAGGAAGAAAAGGGACTAATGTTAGAAAATGCCTCAATTCCCCCTTCACAATTTTAATCTCATGCAAGATGAAATCAAAGTGCAAAACAATATAAATGAAGATGTCGAGTTATAGCTTGTCAACTTACTAAAGATAGTAAATTCTTACCTAATGATCCTCCATCCGTAAAATAAAATTCCAATGAAATACCTCCAACCCATCCATCCTCACCATCGCTTGACTCCACTCCACCTCCCTCACCAAACCATGAAGTCAAACCTTATCTTTTCCAACCAAGCAAAAGATTAAAAATCTCACATTGATGATAGTGCTTGCAATCATGTTGATAGCACTAATATGCAACCCATTGTGATATATTTTGATACTAAGTCAAAAGATAAAATAAAAGAGAAAAAAGATCATAATGAATTCTCTTATGTTTTCAAAATTAATGAATCTAGATGGGGGAAGTGGTGATGGTCCTCCTTCGGTAAGTGACCCACCACGTGTTGAACCTGGTACTTCTCCTTGTACTACACTTGTTGTAGTTCCTTTAGCTTATTTTCTACCTTTTATTTATGATAAACAAGATTGAGATGCAAATGATTTTCTATAGATCGACTTGCATGTGTAGTACCCATTGTATTTATATTTTTGCTTGCACATAATGTGATATCCGTATAGTGTGTTTCTTGGTGTGTATTAGTGTTTGTTATTTTTCTTTGGATGGACCTTGTTCTCATTGGCACAAGGATACAAGGAGAACAAATTTGTCACAATATTCTTTTATTTGTATCTCCATTCCTCTTTATGTCAAGTGAACAACTGTCCTTTATTCCTTTTGGGAACGATGTAAAGCATTGAGACATTTAGGTATCGTCCATGTTGACCCAAAAGCTTTTGTGTTGTCTTCATTTTTCATTCCTCCCTTGTGTTCGTCATGGATAAATTTAAGAAACCCCCATATGGGAAAAGGTATAAAACCTTGGAAAATCTTGCATTATTCTCAAAAATAATATTAATTTTATTGAAAAAAATGGAAAAAAACATAAATTCAATTGGCGAATCTTTTGTAATCACTATAAATTTGTAGCAAATCTTGGTGAATTATACTTTTATTGAAACTAATAAAATATTTGTATTGGTGAATTAAACATGTTTTCAAACTAATAAAATATTTTCATTGGCTAATTAAACCTATTTTCAAACCAATAAAATATTTTTGTGGTGAATTAAACCTGAACTAAAACTAGAAAAATATTTTTCGTTGGTGAGTCAAACCAGTACTCAAACCAATAAAATATTTTCATTAGCGAATAAAACTTGTTTTCAAACCAATAAAATATTTTCGTTGGCTAATTAAACTTGAATTCAAACTAATAAAATATTTTTGCGGCTGAAATAAAAGGAAAAGGGGCGAATGAATTCAGCCAATGTATAATGATGAAATGGCCTAGGATTCAAACACCCTATCCCTACTTTCATTAGAAAGAGAGGAGATCACTAAGGGATAGGATTGACTTCCAACCTTGAGATGAGTCAACCCTATTTTGGATCTCTTGGGTCTCTACTTTCTTATGACAAAAATGATTTATTTGAAATGTTTTGGAATGATTTAAAGTTCATTAATTAAATGAAATATATGACCTAGCACTTGAAATGCAGAATTCTATGAAAACAGAAATGGAAATGACAATTTATAGGAAGATCTTAGAAGGAAAACTAGTGGATGCTTGTAATAAAAAGTGGGTTTCAGGGTCTTTAGCGGGACGAGTTCACCTTAGGGTGAATGGGTCCTAGTACAAGGGTCCAAAAATACTTTTTGCAGTCCTCTGATATCAGATCTAAGCTTTTGATTTCTCCAAGTTTGACTGTCAAAAAGTTGAAAATAAAACCTGTAGGCGAATTTTCGTGTCTTGAAAACAATGAGTGCAACAAATGCAAATTTGCAAAATTGTTCCTTTGATCAATTTTCAATCCTTCTTCACCTATAAATTTGCACATACAAAGAGAGAATCAAAAATGTTTGTTTTGGGAATGGGGGTTTGCCCTAGTCAAACCCTAGCTTGGTAATTAAACCTTGATAATGAAATAATAACAAAGTGGAGGAACTGATGAATGAATGCTTGCTTGTTACAACTTACCAAACCCTTAATGGCTACCCTCAGAGGATTGAATTCAAACACATCACTCTAAGGCTTTGATCTTGCATGAATTGGCTTGATTGATTGATTGATTTGATGCTTGAATGCTTGAAACCTACATCACAATGTTAGCTCCAAAACATGACATGAAAACACATGAACTTTGACATGATGATATGATCTTGATTGTTGTTGTAAATGTCTGCTCTTAACAATAACATTTTCTCTTGTGAAAGTTGCCCTAATGCTAGATGTTTTGAATTGATAAAAATACTATGTATTTATAGGTGTTTATCTAATTTCCCAAGAAATAAATTTCAAAAGCTGACATTTGAAACTTGAATTTAAATCTTTAAAATTCTACCAAAAAAATATTTAAAAATGGGTCTTGGCACTTAACGAGGACACATTCGCCCTTAGGAAAATGGGTCCTAGGACCTAAGTCCAAGACACTCAATTTCTAAGGTGTTTTAATTAATGTTAGCAATTGTTTAATTATTTTCTGATGAAATCAAATTTCTCATTTAGAAATTGCAATCATTTCATTCCACATCTTAGAAAAGAATCATAACTCACACCTGCATTACATCCTGAATTATAAATGACAAGAAATATTTAACAAGTTATATTATTTCATAAGTTAATATAATGTTAATACACTCAAAATTAAAATTAATGTGCAAAAATATTTCACTGTTCGATAAATGTTTGATGGATAGTTGCAATTGCATTCCAAAATGAAATGTCTAGAGCATTAGACTTGTGAACTCAAACCTCTAGAATCACCCTAGAGCTATTAGATTTACAAAGATCGATCTTTGACCTTCAATTCATATGTGTTATTAAATCACTTAAATTCATGATTCATTTTTTTCAAAATAACATTATGTCACATCAACATGTGTGTCTTGTGGTGAATTAAATGTTGAAGTGTTGAGTATTGATGTCTCCATTCTATATACACTTCACCAACTTGATTTTCTTTGTATCGTTTATAGCATATTTACTTTCTAATTCTCTCTTCTCTATTCACTGTGATATTATGGAGTCTTCATGGCATGTCATGCTACCCAAATGTTTTTGGGAGAAAGGAAGTAACCATGCATACAATAGAGAAAATTTGGGTAGGGTATTCAATATTCCTTGTGTGTTTGTTAAGGAGGTTATCCAAATAATTCTGGGTAGGGAATGGCTTCAAAATAACCCCTAGGCTCTATTTTTTGAGGTAGCTTTTACTTTCTTGTCTAATTACATGGATATTTTGATGGATAAAGAGTTGGTGAAGATATTGGCAATATGTTATTTTCAACCTTTCATTCACTCTCTTTCTTCATTGGAATTTTCAATTGAGCATTATAATTTTGAATTTGGGTTAGCCTTGGTGGAATCTTTCCCAAAGTTGAATTGGCTTCTTTTACAGTGTAAGTTCTTGCCCTGGTTGTTATGAGGTATGGTCTGGTATGTGATATGACAAATGAATCATTGTTGAGTCTAGAATTTTGGAGGAAGGATTTGGGTGATTCCCTTTTCATCTCTTCTCTTACTTTGTTCAATTTAATTCACCTCCTGCTCAAATACTAAGTTGAGTGCCTCTATGGACCATCATGATCCTCAGTTGATAGTCTCCTCTGCTAATGCTAACTCACATGGAAGTTGCTAATAATTTTTTTATAATTCAAATTTTGTATCTATTTTTTTTATATTTAATATATATAGTGGCTTTGCCACCTTAAGCATTCAAAAAAAGAACACAAAGCTTGGTTTAAATGCAACAATTGATTTTTGAAGACTGAAAAGACATTTAAATTTTTTGTATGATTCATTTGTTCGCTTCTTTAACATATACATTAGTCTTAATTGTCAAGAAAATATATTTTAAAAATTAAAATATTTTTAACAATAATAGACACAAACTATTAAGGTAGAAAATAAATTATATTTTGTATAGAAACCTAAAAAGACATTAATATTTTATATCATTAATATCTTGAAAATAAATTGGCATTTTTCATTATTAAAATCCTCAAAAGAGATTAAAAGTATTCTTTTGTTCCAAGTTGTGCTCTGATTCCAATTTCCATGTGTACTCAAAATATTCAAATTCAAGTACAAAAATATACTCATAAAATTAAAATTAATGTACAAAAATATTTCACAGTTTGATGAATGTTTGATGGATGATTGCAGTTGCATTCTAAAATGAAATGTTTGGAGCACTAGGCTTGCAAACTCAAACCTCCAGAATCACCCTAGAGCCGTTCAATTTAAAAAGATCGACATTTGACCTTTTATTCATGTGTGTTACTAAAACGCTTAAGTCATTTTTACACCTGATAGAATGGTCTATTTATTAAATTTTATCTTATGATTTTTTTTCCTTAAGAGACCATTCTTAAATTTAAATTTCCTTGGAAAAATATAGATTCTTCTAATCTTGACATGATTGCACTATTGAAATTATTCTAATGTTGCAAGTTATGTTCTTGTGCTCTGATGCCATGTGGGATATCTTTTAAAAACAAGTAATAGCCTCTTATGATCCAAAGTGAGAAATTTATAGAGTTGATAAATTGATATTAAAAATTGCACGAGGTATTCAACCTGAACTTGAAGCCAATGGCCCAATTGTCATCATGTCAATTGAAATAATATTTGTGATAGATTTCATATATTTTGAATGCTTGAGGTACTTTCAAGTATAGTCTGCATGAAGCTACATTTCAATCAAAATAACATTTGCAGTGGTTCTCCCATGTGCTGATGACACCTCTAAAAAAATCAATTATACCTCACACAAGTAAATACCATAAATATGAATGGTGAGTTCAATTAAAATCATTCTTAAGTCCATAAAATGGTTTTGAGGGCAAAGTTCTGAATTTTGATAAGTTTTTCATTTTTTGGGGTTAATAAAGAATAAGATGATGTCACGATATTATTGGGGGTACTCTAATTTCTCCTACCTCCGGTTATGTAGTTTTAGAGTAAAAGAAATCATTTTCCTTCAAGTTCATAATGGATGGAATTGGAAATAAGTTGATTTGGTTCACCTAGCTCTTGAGCCAAGTTTTGAACTAGGATGAGGAGCTTTGATGGAGATAAGTGGTTTCACAGAGAGCATGACCATAGAAGTCTTTTAACCTTGTTCACATCAAAACCAATTGATTTCTCATACTCCATTTTGATAGAGGCCCTCAAAGAGGAATTGTGGACTTTTCAAAGTCATTTTGGGCTATCCTAGTGGCTTGGAGCTATTATGTGAAATCCCAAGATCTCAAGCATGGTTGGAAAGCCCTATGGTGGCTTGAATTTCTTTGACTATGTTGGACACATGGCATTTACTAGTTAGAGCACATGAATTTCTTTGTACTGCATTTTCTAATTTTCAACACAAAGGTAAAATGCTCTATCCTTACATCTTATAGAAGACCAACACTTGGAAACCATTTATTGATGTTCTTATCAACATAGTTTGCAAATAAAATATTATTATTTCAATGCACTGATACTTTGGTAATTGAAAGGTAAAGGGACATGCATGATCCATTTTTCATTTCAATACATAATGCCTTCATACCACATTTTCATCAAAAAAAAATTCAAATCACTTATGCGATAGAATTTGAGAATGCACTAGTTGTCCATCATACCACAACATTTTAAGATCAATGGCTGAAATTCAAAATTGGAAATGACTACTTGCAGACATCTAGTTTCATCCATGCAAACAATCACCCTAGCAATTAAGACACAACCACTTTTGTTTTGAAGTAATAGATTTGGTTTTTTTTGTCATTATAATCAAAGAATTTTTTATTCTGAACAAGAATTTGAGCTTCAAGAGAAAGTTGTGCAAACGAAATTAGGGTTTCTAAGTGATTTTATGGGTAAGATGTTTTTGCCTTTTCTATAAACCTATAATTTTCAAAATTGCTAGTGGTTATCTTAAAAGGTTTTTAGAAAAGGTTTTGGTTTATCTATTACATAATTTTGAAGGAGTTGAAACCCTAGAATAATTAAGAAATATTTCTAGAAAACCCTAGTTGTCTAAGAACTTCCACAATGAGTGATTCTAACACAAATCCAGAGGGGTAAAGAGATTACTTAAAGATGATTTAATGAAACAATTGTGTGGATCAACAAAAAGAGTGAAGCATACTCAAGGTACATGGATTCTAACAAATAGAATAAGTGACAAAGATGACCAAATTAAAGATGTGATCATCCCTTAACATGGTTGGAGCTTGTTTAAGTATGGGTACAAAAGGAATAAGTTTGATAGATCCATCTCAAACTTATGGACTCAAGATTTGGGTAAATTGGTAGTCCCAAAAAAATTTATCAACATAGACTTTATCAAATCCCTAGTACATAACTATTATGTTGAAAAATGTTGAAAATAGGGTTATTAGGAGTGATAATCGAGCTCCATTATTTGAGATATCTAGGTAGGTCATTATGGATAACTTTGGCTTGAATGCTGCAGCCAATGTAGGTATTGATTTTGGAACTTTGAATAGTGAATTTTTCAAGGAAAAACACAACTTTAGAGTGATGTGGTTGCCACAACATAGAAGAAGAGGGCCAAATAGGAAACTAGTTAAGTTTGTTAAGAATGAAGTAGATCCTTTCGAATTTGACATTTTTTAGGATTATTTCATAAACACGTAATTTTCTTTATACCAAGTATTGGGAGAATATTACAAGGTTTAGATGCTAGTGCACATGATAATGCTTTCTATAGATATTCAACATAGGGACCTCAACAAAAATATTGACTTTTCTTCATACATTGTAGAAGGAATCCACAAGAAGTTAAGGGATATGAAGGACCCAAAATTTGGGTTATATCTCAAGTGGTATTCTTTATTATGTCACTTAATTTTGTAAAGTGGGATGAAAATTTGGGGCAAGTCAATAAAATTAAGAATGATATATGAGGATGGTACTAGACTGCTTGTCCAAATGTGGACATATTTATTGGATTTGCATTACCCCTCTGTAAATTATTTGACTTTTGAAAATGTTTTAGTACAAGATGTTTTGCAAAATTTAGGCCTTCGGCCTACACAAATGTTATTATATAAGGTGGTTAAATTCCTGATACCTTCAAAAATTGGATTTTGAGAAAGAAAATGATCGTAATTGGGGAGACTGGTACTTACACACAAAATGCACAATTATTAGGATTTATGGTACCCCAGTTCAACCTGATTTTTTTCCCAAGTATGTATATGATAGAATTCCCTTCATGGATATCATGTGGTAATTAAATGAATAAAATAAATTTCAACTTAGAGAAATAAAAAGGGATCTCATATCTTTGGTGGGATGCACTCCTCTGACTTCAGCATCACAACTAAGGAGAGCCTAGAGGTGTTACCCCCCCTTCTATAGACATACATAATGAAGGTTGATATTACCAAAAATTATGATTGTGAACATTATATCAACAAGATCATGCTTGATGAAAAAATATCACCATACTATCACAAATTCAATGCTTCAGATGATGTGATTCGAAACTACCTAATAGATGATCAAGCAAAGGAGAGAAAGAACAATAGATTGTGATTGGGAAAATAGAAGAGAAGAGGAAAAAGAAAATTCTTTCTTATAAGGGAGCTTTCTCTAATGTTTTAGATCCTTTTGAAAGGATTATTAAATTTCTTAGCAATTTTGATAACTTTTCATTCATAAAGAAGCCATCCTTATTGTTGATGCCAAAATTTGACAAGGTAACAGTGTCTTATGGGAAACTTAGTTTATAGGGGACCTTTTCTGCTAAACTAAGTGACCTATGGGTTTTTAGAGAATTCATTTTCTTCTACAATGGGGTTTTGGAAAGAAGAAAGGAAACAAATATAATAAAATAAAGTCTAACCTAAGGTGATGTGTCGAGACTTAAAGATAGGCATGATAAATCATAGATCTAAGGGCCTGATTGGTATTTGTAGTGTTCCAGAAAGGTAGAAACTAAAGATTAAAGTATAGATAATCCATTCATTGACATAAAATAACATTGCATACATTCCTACTCCCAAGAAGAGTCATTAGACATGATCTAGATCAGTAAACTTGCATTCAATATATATAGAATTTCTCAAATGAAATATCCAAACAATAGCAGCATAGTTTAAAGTTTAATCAAATAGCATGAAAGAACAGAAAGGCTGAACAATTGGCATAATCTAAAATTCTTTTGCACTAAAATAAAATAGTAATAAAGGCCTGGTGTCTTTTCCTAAAATCAGTGTTCCTTCAAAAATTTGGACCCTTCATTGAAAACAGAGAGAAGTATATATAGCAGAAAACTCCCACTGCCTCAGAGAGCAATAACAGAAAAGATTTTGTGGACTCCGAAAATTATGCAGAATTGAGTATATTCCCAAGTAGTTGCAATAGTTGAAACCAAGCATCCCGTCATTCCAAGCCTAGGTACATCCCCTAAAAATGATGGCAGTGGTCTCAGCAAGGTTAAACAGACAAGTGTCATCATCCCATGAAGTTATTATGACATGCAGTGGCCAATCGCAACATTTGGTTCGCTTGATTCATCACCCGAATATGAGACCCGCCGAAGAGACACGTGGCAGCATAGCGCTACCCATGTGAACCTTTATCTTTCACCATTGAAGACTTGCGCCAAGGTGACACGTGTTGAGTGGGAAAAGCTCTATCCAAAATTAGAGGAAAGTGATCATTGGTTGGGCGCAAAAGAGACATGTAGCAGCATCTCACTGCCCACGGTCGTTATTTCATCCTCTCGCTGAAAGATTGTGTGGACTAGACACGTAGCAAAAGTGCATTGCAGATGCCAACTGTGGGGCCTACCAAACTTCCTTGGGAATGAGAGTTATGTGGCGCTTGAACAAGGCCTGATGAGGAAGCAAAAAGGAATGATCAAAATGGCCCACAACTATGACAAGTGGAAGCATAGTGGGGATTCCCAAGATGTGAAGGAAAGGAAACCTCTGAGGTACGTAGAGTAAACACGTGGAGATGGCAGCAAACTTTGACAAAAGGCCGAGTGGATTCCTTGCGATGTGCAAGCCGATATTTAGAGCAAAAAAAATACCCGAAGGGAGCTTAATATTTATTCACAGCTTTTGGCGACTACCAGGGGCATTTTGCTTGAGGAACGGAGAACCCAAAATTTCTCTAGTTTTGCAGACCAGAGCACCATTCACTAGGTGATGAAGTTAGAGCTTGGAAAGAGCCGCCTGCAGAGGCAAGCATTCATCCTCATATGGCCTTACTATGTTGCACAAATTCTCCTGCGCTCCATCTAGGTCAATCGTTTCCTTATGAGGTAGCGCATCACATAAACCAGCCCCTGCTTCACAATGGAATAGTAGTTGTGCAAGTGGATGAATAACTCCCTCAATGTTGATTGCAGTGGGAGGATGACTAAAATCTTTGAAAGCATTTGGATCACTCTCCTTCTCTTCTATTCTTTTTGTAATTTGTTCAGTCGTAGCAATGGAGCCATCCTCAAGGAATAGGGATGGCAGACCCATCTCTTTTAACTTGGAGAAACTCTCCAGCATGTTTTCCATTGTCTTGTTCAGAGTAGTTGCGGCCGCTTTGGTGTGCTAGAAGGCAAAGTGGCAATGGATAAACTTGTTTCTCGTTTGGGCAGCAACATCCCAATCTTCAATTCCTACCTTGGCAAGGTCTTCATCAAAGACCGAATATAGCTCGGTGAGTAAATCTTTTACTTTTGGAACCTTTTCCAAGATAAACCATGGGAATTGTTCAATTATATCATGAGCCTCCTAGCTTAACCTTGATGCTTTGGTGATGAATTGGAGGGTGGGCTGCAGTGCTAGGAAAAAAAATTTAATCTTTTCCCAATGAGAAATGTACAACTGCCTAACCAATGGAATAATATCTGGTTGCACAGGGGAGGACAGGAGAGAGCTTTTAAGAGAAGCGATCTCCATGTCTTTTGAGTTAATGGCCTTGGTCAACTCTACCCTTTTCCTTTTCTCAGATGCTAGTTGTTCTACAGAGCTGCTTATCTCTTTATTCCAATTTTCCTCAACTTGGGAGTGATTTGCTAAATGCATTTCAAGAGAGGACTTTGTCTCTTGAAGTTCTTATTCTAATTGAGCCTTTAGGCCCTCAAATTCAACCTCTTTTTCTAGTAACTTCTGCTCATATTGAGCTTGCTGGTGCTCCAAAGCCTCATTCTTCTATGTTATCCCTTAATTATACTCAATGCAAAGCCACTCAAGCTCCTCATTCTTTAGCTGCAAATTCTACTCTGCCTCCTAATTCTTAGTACACAACTCATTAACCATAGAAGGGTCAATAATCAGAACCTTCACAAGCTCACCCTAAAGTTTGTTTCTTTCATTCTCTGTTGCTAGCACCCTTTCTGTCAAATGTGCAACATCCACTTCTAAGGATTTCTCCTTTTTCTCCAAAAAACTAGCATTTTCCTTTATTGATTTAAGTTGCTCATCTCTTTTCTTCAATTGGTGACCAGTTTTAAGGAAGTCGAAAGTGACCACCCATTGTGTCTCCTCCATAAGCTCAACTATATCCTGCAGTTGAGCCACCTTCATTTCAAGCCCTACTACATATATTTCATAGTCTTATGGGTGCATCTCCCCCTGTGGCTTGGTTACCATTGGGTACATGGTTGCAAACTTCAACTCTTGTTAGGTCTCATCATAGAGAGTTTGCATTTTCAACTTAGCAAAGTACTATCATCCTTTGCCTTATGCTTTTGCATTCTATTTGTATGTGCTTCCTTTCTATAGTCAATCTATGCCATGAATTGGGTCGGTGACGAGACTAGCCCACCTGCGAAAGGAGCACTAGAAGGTAGGGGATATGGATAGGTAATTTTGATAGGCCTGGGCATTTGCTTTTTTTGGAGAGTGACAGTTTGCAAGGAGAAAGGGGGCACATTCCAAAGCTTGGTTTGAGAACCAGCATAAGGGCTTGCCACTTGCCATGGCTCAATTGGTGAACCGGCGGGAGGACTCGTGGGCTGGAATAGTGAAGGAGTTGCCATCATGGAGTTGACCTACTGTGAGGGAAGAGGATCTGCAACTATAGTGGAAGTAGGGGTGCCCACAGAGGGCATGGCTTCAGAAAGTGAGGCAAGGAGGGCTTGAGTGATAGTAGTTGGCATAAGGGTTCATGGAGGAGTAAAGGCAGGCGGAGTCATCTGTGAGAACTAGGTGAAACCTCCTGCATGTGTTGGATCAAAGGTGGGAAATGGAGGGCCAGTACTCATGACAAGGATTGTCACAAAGACAGTAGATGATACCAAGGATTAGGAAGTAAGAGAAGGAGTGAAATTTAACTGTTGACTAGTCAATGGCAGCTCCAAAAGCATTAGCAACTCTTCCTCGTCTTCAAGCTCTTGGCTAGCTACAAGCACCTATCTTCCAGCGGGTTCTTGAAAACTCTCTCCAATAATGGTCTATGTACGCTATTTTTTTGTGGGCGGGCTTTCCCCAACCTCAACAGTTACTGTCAATTGCTACTATGGTACTCTAGCTACCTTAGAGGCCCAAGTGAGTGTATGCAAAGCCCTCGATACATTAAACCACACATTTGTGGCTACATAGGCGAGTTGTCCAGAGCTTCTCTCTAGCGGTACAGAGGATGTAGAAGTCGCCGCTTCTTCTTCTTCTTGTTCTTCAGATTCACTTCTTAGGTTATTTTCTTTATTGGTGCTAGAGTCATGGTTGGGATGCCCCTCATCCCACCATTTTTCAAATTCTTTGACGTCCTTCAAGCTTTCATAAGGGGCATCCAATTGCCTTGTTTCTTGGCAATATTTCCAGAAAGCTTCTATCTTCTCATCAGTCCATTCCTCATCCTTTCAAAAATGGTTGTACATGGTGAATTCCATCTAGACATTAGCCTAATCCACGACCATAGCAAAGTAAAACTCGTGTCATGGTTCTTTGTTATCCTGTGTGGGAACATGAGCTAGTTTAACAAAAATTTCATCCTTGTCTGCCCGCGGGTTGTGCCTCTTTTCCCAGTAGGGTCGAGGAACATGAGTAACCTTCATGTGTGGCTTTGGAAGGTCATTGAAAGGTTTGTAATCCCATTTATCACATACCAAAACCAACCCTAAATGATCTAGTTTATCCTACAATAGCTGATTTGATTGCTTCTTTAACAAAGTCACCATTTTGAAATTCTTCGGACAAGTGAAGAATCCTTTTCTCTTGAGACTTGGGCTATTGCAAAAGGTATAATCAATGATGCACACCTACCTATACATTTCAAGCATGAGCACCCTATTTTTGATGCAAGCTGGGAGTAGGAAAGGTTGATCGATGAAGCCCCACATGTAGAGAATTGTGAAATCCACTCTAAAGAACCAGTTACAAGCGGGAGTGAAACTCTGCATATATCCAGTCTGATCTATGTTGAGTCGTACTATGTCAACTCCTCCTTGTAAATCTTGTAAGACCATAGTTATAAAATAATCCAAAAATGCATAGTAATCATATGTCATGGAAAGAAAGGGTGTCCATGTGGATGTTGGCTTCCTCTTCTACTCATAAAAAATTGATAAGTCAAAATATTTTCCAAAGAAATTAGGGTTTTGATGCAGGAACATGTGAACCAGGAAGGATAATTTTTTATTTGTCATATCATTTCCTCCACTAGGAACTCGGCGAAATCATACCAAAAGGTATCGTGTTGTTTGTGGAATTGGAAAGCCGGCCCTAGTTGAAAGGTTTCCACCATCTTGTTGGAGTCCTAGCCGCACACAAAATCTAGCATTGACAAGGCATCCTACATGTCCTCATGAAATGAACCGCATGGCAACGGGATACTCGGCAGCCTAACACCTGGGATTCCCTTCCTACCAATTTCCTCCATCAGGAAATTCGAACTCTTTTTCATTGCCTTCCACATTTTTTCTCCTTTAGTAGGAAAGGACTCAATTTTCTCCTTTCTTTTACTTGGGTCTTGGATACATAGCATATGCCAAATGGCTTGTGGGTTGATGTGAACACTTAAGGTTCAACCCTCGATGCAGCGGGTGCTAGGGTTATAACGCTAAATGGCAGCATCAACTACCTCCAAGCAATAATGTACTAGCGGGACCATGTATTGTGGAAGACCACTGTACTAAGCCTTCTTTTTTCTTGATGTGTCTCCCTTAGGTGACTTCATCCTTGCATAGGATACTTCTCTTAAGGATTTAGGGTTTTTTGCGAGTCATGGGTCATGAATATTATCCCATTTCTCCTCAACCCTTTTCTGGTTTCTGCAATCTTTGGGCCTATCTAGCTGTATCATATTCACCCTCTTTAGCTTGCTTGGTATACCAGGCATAGCATATGATAAATATTCATAGATATACACATCTTTTGACGACCTTTTAGCATTAAGCAAATCCTAGCCAATCTCCTCCTAAATTTGTTGTGATGAACTCTCTGACATTTTTCTTCAGATGAAAGCTTCTTCAGGTTTTGAATTCTTCATAATTTTACTCGGCTCTGGATATGCTAAAAACTTCTCTTCACTTGGCTTGGCGTATCTCAAAAGACATTAAGCATAAAAATATTTTTCATGCAGTATTTTAACTATCTTTTCTCAAGGTGGTAGAAGAAAGTGGGCTTTTTGCATTTAATTCGGCATGTACCATTAATTCCTTGGCTTGTGTAAAAATGAATTACTTTCCATTTCGAAGTGGCAAGAATTCACTATTGTGTTTGGAAACCTTGTGATACACTGTGATTTCCTTGAAACTTGAGCCGACAATTTACCTTCTAACCTTGTGTTAGTATGTGTTGGCAATTAATATCCCGGACATAATGATTAAGCCAAAGCAAACAACCACCACCTGAAAAGATATGAATCCTGCCTTGGGCTCTGGGAAAATCCTGTGAGGTGACATAATAGCCTACGGACCATGCAACTTATTGCCGATGAGCACCACCATTTTAAAGCTATTTAATTAGCTCTTGTTAACTTAGCACGCAATGATTGTACTTCTATAGATGTAACTGGTCAAGAAATGTGAGAAAATGTAGGCATGCCTTTCAAGTTGGCACTTGGTTATCATCACACTTTCTCGAAACAGATTAGCATGCTTTTTCTCATTTTTTCTATAAATAGGTTGCTAAGTAGTGAGGAAATCACACTTAGCATTTGAGAAAATTTTAGCAATAGGTCATTGGTGCAATATTTAGTTTCAGTAAGCGAGTTTTCTCATAGGCTAGGTGGTAGGCAAGTTTTAGAATTAGTTAGAAGGTAGTAGCATTGTGTTAGTACCATGGACACTCCCATTAGGTTAGTTTCTTACAAGTCACAGACAGCTTTCCTCAGAGAGATTTCAACTAGGCATTTGAAAAGGATGACAAAAAAATAAGCACTCCCTGGTTTTGATAGCCATAAAATGGGTTTTGGGTAGGGGCTGCATAGAGTATGAGGACAAATATTGTGTAAACACTAATAGCTGCTTACACTTTGTTGCATCAATGTTAGACATTGGTATCCCCAAGCCTCTAATTTTGAAGTTGGTTAAGGAATTTTTTCAAAAAAAGTACCTAAATGGTCTAGGTGAGGTCGTTGCTCATGCTGCATATGGGGTAGGCCTGCCAACAACCAATGACCTCTGACGCTACATTGAGGAAGAAGTGGTCATCGTATGGTTTTTGTTTCTCAGTGGATTCTGCCTCCAGACACGCGACGAGCATTAGCAAAGGGTTACCCAGGAATTGCACTTTTTGTTTTGCAGCTACAACGTAATGCCATTCTACAACATTGATTGGTACACTGACTTCAAGAACCTGGTGTTCCCTCTGCCAATGGCGGTTGTTCCAAATGATTTTTCTTCTACTGCTAAAGTATCGGCTGATGAGGACACAGTAGACGATGTCGTTAATGTGTTGATTACTACTGCCCATGCTCTTGGATGAAATGCCTCCTTGTTTCTTTGTTTTCTGTTGTTAAGAATACACCACCTATTTATAGTTTTTGTATATAAGCCTGAAAAAGGCCATAGATATAGCATATATGAAAATAATAGCACGTATAATCATATACTTTTTGAATTATGTCTCTCTTAGCCATTTTTTCATGTAAAAATGAAAGAATATATATATAATGACATATATCTTTATAAAATCTACGGCCCTCTCTTCGTTTTGCATATCTATTGTATGGGTTCTTTTTCATTAGTATATTTGCTCATTTCCTTTGCATATGGGTGTAATTTCCTGATTATTTTTGCAAAGCTATTTTATTGCTCTACTCTCTGCAATGATAGGTTGCTTTCCACCAAAACATGAACTAATTTCTAAAATGACCGGCCAACACAAAGGGAAAGAAAAATAAAAGCATTATTCACATATGTACAATAATAAAATTCAACACTTATGGAATAGCTTAAGATGAATCCCATTGACCGAGATTCCCAAGGGTTCTTGTTCCATTTTTTCTAAGTCAAAAGTGTTATGCTCTTTGCATTGAATGATTTTAAAAGGGCCCTCCCATAGGCTATCAATTTTTTCATGCTAACCTGGCTTAACATCCCTTTCGTTATATTTAAGCACTAAGTCTCCACACTTTAGGCCTTGGTCGGAAGCCCTCTTGTCAAACCATCGCTTGACCACTTGTTGGCGGTTTGCCATGGCTATTAGGAAATTCTCCCTTTTTTCCTATACTTCTAACAATTCGGCAAGCCAAACCTCCATGGTGCCATTTTTTTCTATCTCGAGGGATTTCAACTATTGAAGTGCTAGAATCTCCATAGACATAAGCAACAGTGCCTCTTTCCTGTATACCAACTCATAAGGAAAAGTCTTAAGGACTTTCTTAGGAGTTATGCAGTCTACCCAAAGTGCCACTCTGAGGTTTTTGTGCCATTCTCTCTGGTGCTCCGACCCAATTCTTTCAAGGAGTCGGACTAGGTTCTTGTTCGTTGACTCCACTAGGCCGTTTCCTTGCGGGTAATAATTCAATGATGTCTTAAGGAATATGCCATTTCTTAATGCAAAGTGACATACCTTTGCACCTAGGAAAGATTTGGCATTATCAGAAATGATATTTTTTAGAGGACCGAACCTTGTCACTGGTTCTTCGAGAAAATCCACTATCTCTACCTCTGTTGTGTTTTTAAGCAAAACAACCTCTTGTTCATCTTGTGAAGTAATTTGTGGCAATCAGAATCCACTTGTGCCTAGCACTGGAAGCGGGATTAATCATCCCAATGAAGTCCAGGCCCCATTGTGCAACGGTTCATCTGCCACTATAGGCTTGAGAGGCACTGCAGAATTCTTCCTTTTTCCTGTAAAAATTTGGCATTCCTTGCAAGATTTTACCAAAGAGTGAGAGTCGTTGAAAAGTGTGGACCAATAGTAACCTGCACACATGATTTTAATGGCGGTGGTCTTAGCAGAGAAGTGTCTTCTTGCAGCGCTATTGTGGAAAGTGTCGAGGATTCTCTTCACTTGCTCTATAGTAACACGTCGCAAGAGGAGACCATTGAAATTCCTTTTGAAAAGGACCCCTTCCACCAGCGCATATCCACAATTCTATAGCCAAGAGTATCTCCTCTTTTGGGAGGAAAGACCTAGCAGATACTTTCCTGTTTGCATAAACCTCGCTCTATTTGTTAGCCAACAACCCTCAGATACTAGCTCATTTATCAGAACAAGCTCCAGTTGCTCTTCCTCAGCAAGCATCTCTTCATCATGCACCATGTATTCGCACAGTCCTCTTCCTCGGACATAGTTTTAGTGGGTTTTACCTCAATGTCATATTCAAGGATCTTAGTGATCCAATTAACTCTTTTTTTGGTGATTTCTCCCTCCATGATATATTTGTGCACACTGGGATGCACGACATAGACAATCACTTTGTTGTAGGAAATTAGATGGAGAAACTTTTTAAGTCCCTTCACTATTGCAAAGGCTTTCCTTTCGAGGAAATTATAATTTGTCTCATATTCCTTTAGGGTTGGGAGTAGAATGCCACTGGGTGTTCTCCTTTTCAGGTTCATTAAGTTAAGACAATAGCAATACTGGACTTGCTACTCAATGCATACATTAAAGTCTGGATTAACTAGTACCGGAGCTACAGAAATAGCATCCTTAACTTTTTCAAAGGCTTCCCAGGCTTCCTTTTTCCACTTGAATGCTTGATCATTTTTAAGCATTAGGGTGATCAACTTAATTATTCCTACAAAGTCTGAAATAAACTTGCTAACAAAATTTACATTACCTAGGAAGGACTAAATGCCTTTCTTGTTAACTGGTAGGGGAAGTTCTTTGATGGTTTTCGCCCGCTCGGGGTTGATTGAAACTCCTTCTTTGGACACCATGTGTCCTAACAGCTTGCCTTATGGCACTCTGAATACACATTTTTTTGGATTCAAGGAAACCCCAAAATTATAGCATTTCTGAAAAAACATTTCTAAGTGATCAAAATGATCACCCTTAGACTTAGAGAACATAGTAAGATCATCCAAATAAATTAGGATAATCTTATTGATTAGCTCCCTGAAAGTGATGTCCATTGCTCCCTGGAATGTTGCCCCTGCATTGGATAAACAAAAAGGAATTTTAGCATATGCAAATGTTTCCCATTTTGTGGTGAATGTGGTCTTGTGTTGATCCTCCTCTTTAACTCAGATTTTATTATAACCAAAAAATCCATCAAGCAGGGAAAACATTTCCAATCTTTCCAATGTTTGCAGCATTGTCTCCATAGAAGGCAGCGGATAGTGATCTTTTAGGAATGCTTTGTTCAAGTCTCAGAAGTTCACACATAAGCAGATATCTCCATTCTTTTTTTGAACCAGGACCAGATTGGATACCCACATGTTATGCTTGATAGAGAAGACAATCTATGATTTGATTAGCTTTGTTAGCTCTTGCATCGTTAGTGCTTCAATTTTGGGTTTTACTAGCCTCTACTTTTGTCAGACCGATTTTGCACCCTCTGTCAACTCAATGGTGTGCTAGATGATGTCGAGATTGTATCCCTTCAGGTCATCATAAGACCAGGCCACTACCCCTTCATATTTCTCATAGAAATTGATGAGCCTCTGTTTATCATGGTGTGGGACATCTTTCCTGACTCAAAGGCTTCTGCCATCTGAGACCCGAAGGTCTATGTAGTCACTATTGTCTACCACAAACTTTCATCTATCATTTCTTACATCATCACAATCAAAAAGGTTTTCGAGAGTAACCAATCCTTTCATAAGTTTGTTAGATTTGAGTTGCATGATTTGTCCTTCATAAGCCTCTGCAATTTTTGGTTGGAGCTGATCGGCGAATTCCCCCGACTATTGGATGAATGAAGCAATGTGTTCATCACTTTCAAACACCTATCATCTTTGATCATTATCGAGAACTGTTGGTTAGATTATTAATCATACAGAGTGTTTGTTATGTATCAGGTCAGAGACAAGATCAAACTAGGATCCGATTGCTACCATGCGATTTGCATCTCAATTCTGGTCCCAAGGAACAGCTTGAATGTTGAAAGATTAAAAACCCTCAACTAGGTCCTAGACACGATGCCAATAGGATATTATGTGGACATTCCTTTCAACAAAAATTCCTCTGACTTGGTTGACCACCAGCTCAGAATCTCTGAACACCATTAATTGCTTAATTCCCATTCACTTCGTAAGGCTTAAACCTTGAACTAATCTTTCATATTCAGCTTAATTGTTCAAACAAGCGAACTGGAAGCAGAAAGACCTTAGTATTTTTTCATTTTGTGTGGATATCAAACATATCCCCACTTCGGCTTCTACTTTGCATCTTGCTCCATCAAAGTACAACATCCATAGCTCAGGTGCTTGGCCACCTTCGAACTCTTTGGAAACCTTCATGATCACTTGGTCTTCATCATAAATTACATAGGTGCCCAAACCTATAGCATGGTAATTTTCGAAAGGGTCATTGTCCATGTGTTCACTTAATAGAGCATCCTCCAAATCATCCTAGTCTATAGTTGCCTTTTCTTGCTCTAGCAATTCAATGCCATACATTTCTTGCTTGGTGATAAAGGTATGCGCGGCTTCAAAATTGATCATGGCTTCGTCTGCTACATGTTCAGAATGTAATGCTTCCAACTCTATTTTCATTTTTGTGCCATGCTTGGTTCTGAGAATCAGATGTGACCAATCTAGGGATAGGTGTCTGCCCATCTTTGAAATAAATTCTCACAATAGACAAAGGCCGAACATGGGAGGAACATCTATGATCGCAGTGTCTTGTGACACAGTGATACTAGGGCAAGCAAATAGAGTTAAAGGAAGTTCTTTGATCATACCTACAGTTTCAACTTTGTTTCCATCAAGTTGCATTACTCTCCTTTTCAGGGGTTCATAGTTGAGTCCTAAAGCTTTAGCTATTTGTTTAGGCATAACCGTAGTGTTGGCACCAAAATCAATCATAGCATTATGCAATAACTTCTTCCCTACAATGAGACTTAAGAAGAAGGGTTGAGGCTTCAACTTATCTCTAACTTCGGCTGGGGATTCTTTTGTGTTGTTCGTAAGGACTTCAGTCAGAGATAGTTGACTAACAACTTTTGCATTAGCTAACTGCTTTGTTGGTGCTAAGTTGATCTCTACTTGAAGTGCCTTCTATAATAGTATCTTTTGCTCTGAGATAGCTAGAATATCATGTTACCTATTTTTAGCTTCAGCTCAAAATAGGTAGAGCTGAATTGTATTCATCATAGAAAGGTGCAAAATTTCTACTAAAAGTATTCATTGAATTCCAAAATTTGATTATGCAAATGTTTGTAATAAAAGAACTCATAAATTTGCATAAAAGAATGTTGCTTTATTCATATTGTAGAAATCAAGGTCCCACACATGTCGTGGGAGTAGCTTAATTTGATTTACACAATCAAATGATAGATGCAAGAAAAGAATGTAAACTATACAACTGAAAATAACATAAGCAGGTGATAGAAAGTGATTCGTCATTGCCTGGAATGACGAATCATCTCTACGTTAAAATCTTCAGTTGTGTTCTGCTTTCAAATTGATCCAGCTCCAGGCTCCAAAAGCATTTGCAAGAATGATGAAATATGGTATTAGAGATGGTCTCTAAGTAATGACAAATCATATCCTATCATATGCCTACATTACCAATAGAAAAATAACATACATTTGATCAAGCATCCATCAGATGATTTCATTGTTCAAAAGAAAACATAATTCAATAGAAGCTTTCAGCTTCATTTATTTTGCTAACATGTTTGTTTAAATGTGTAGGACAAGTTTGTTATGATCAATTTCATCAGATATGTGGGGCAAAACGGGCTCCCACAAGGGTTGAGACCAGCATATCAAAAGGACACCTCTCATTCACATCATTATTTGAGAGTTATCAAATATTCAATTACAATCATCAAGGAGGGACTGTTGTAATAAGAGGAGTTCATAAGAGTAGTCTTTGATTCATTGTAACAAAATAGAATTAAGCAAATCATTTGTTTTCTTATTATCCAAAAGGAATGATCAAAAGATATGTCAAAAAGCATTGGCTACATTTATTATCTAAGTTTCAACTCTACTTTATGTTTGCATTGCATTCAAATAAAGTATTGAGCCCCTTTAACATTGAAGGGAAAACAAAGCATTTGATTTTAAAACTATTCTTAGAATTTCAAAGCATATACATAGTCCACAAGAGACTCAAGAGGAATAGTGACATCAAAGAAGACAGTCTACATGACTGTAAGTAAGGCATTATCACATTATGGAATCAAGAAAGCATCAAAATATATGACTAAAGAACATAATTCAACTGATTGTTATCATAAGGTATAAAACTATAGGTGCGCATTCTAAAGCTATAGGTGGACATTGAAAATAGTGATACAATCAAACCATTCATCTAACAAGATGCACCATGTAGACAAAAGGAAAGGACAACATTTACATAAGAGACCATACAACCATATTTGAAAGGTTTATTTGCATAAACCATTGCCATGATAGCAATGATATTGCAGTCAATGCAAAATATAAAATGATGTTTGGCAGTCCCTATGACTGGTAAAATTGAGATGCAAGATCATAAAATAAACAATGATGTTCTAGAGCAACACTATAGGTTTATTATGATCAATGATTCAACATGAGTCAGGAAGTCACACCATATGTCTTCAATAACTCATAGGAATAGCATGATTGAAGCAATTATGCATTTAGTAATTTCCTTCCATTGTTTAAGCAAACCTCCTTGAATGCAGCAGATTTTAGATCTTTTGAGTTCATTGTTAAAGGTAAGGTGCAGCAGATTTTAGAATCTTACACAGAGATCCAATTCAAGCCTTGTTAATGAGTATACAACATAATGAAAGAAGGGCAGAATCTTCAGATCAATGACAAATATGGAAGTAATACAGCACAGAGTCAATTATTGACTGTGGAATTTAATACAAAATGAAGAGAATGAAACAAACAGTACCATTATAAAGAAGACATTCAATACCATGTATCAGGGCTAGTAAGCAACCAATCTACATATAGTGATGTGGGAGCATGAAGATAAGGCAGCAGGGTATATTCTCAGAGAAAAGTAAGCAGATTATTTAGAATAGCACTAGCAATCCATTGGAAAGGAAATTTGGAAAGGAATGTCAACCTCATCAAAAAATAAGGAAAAATATGTTTTGAAGAATTATGCAATTGACAACGTTTAGCTGGAGGGAAGATTTTAGAATCTCAAAATATTTCAATGCACACACTCTTCAGAACAATATATGGTCATTGATTTCAATTCAAGGATTTTGCTCACTTATTTCAACACCATAGATAGATTTACAAATTTCCCCATCAAGGTTTCGGAAATTTTTTCAACTGGCAGCCTCAAGGCCATGGCCTACAAAAGGAAGAATATACAAATTTTTTGAAAAGGTATTCCCACAGAGTAATGCTTTTATTTCATAGCTTGAATTTCATCAAACAAAGAATAAAGGACATACAAAAAACAATGGGGAAGGTTGTTCCATACAGAGGAGATAAAGGAGAACACAATGCTCGAATGGCAAAGACTTACCAAAGTTTGTTGATAGAATGCCCTCAAAAACCCATGTATAGTTCTCTCACAAGGCATCCATCGTAGCCACAAAACAAGAAATCATTAACAGAGAAATAAAAGCACAAAAAAATACATCAGAGGTATGATTTAGTCGTGGTTGTAAAGTTGATAAAAGGCCCTTAAAACTCATTAAAATGTTTATTTGGTAAATAAATGTGACTTACCAGGTGCTGTTTTGATAAATCCCTCTCAAAATTTTGATAAAGAGCAGCAAGGAGACAAAATCATCAAGCCCTAGCCCAAGTATGGCAACGCCCAACAAACAGTGGTGAAGAGATTTGCAAAAAAATGAAAAGAAGAGCCACAAGTTTTTGGTTTAGGGTTTTGTTTTCCCTAAAATGGTGACCTGTCACTTAAGGCTTTTTTCCTTTTTGCATTATTTTAGAATTGATGCATTAGGTATTCATTATACCTTTTGAATTCTTCATGCAAACTTTGGAAATTCTTTGGAAAGATCGAACCCCTCTTTCTATTATCTTGCATGTCTTAAGCAAAGATTAATATTGTAAAGAATATTAAAGCAATGTATAATAAATTGCTTTATATTTATCATACTAATACAAAGGATGAAGGCAAAGATATCATAAATATTAAAGTAGTTACTAAATTGATTACTTTAATATTATTCAAGATACTTAACTTCACTTAAGCATGCAGGGGGTTAAAAATAAAAGTGGAGATAGACTTCCAGTTATCATGGGTGGATTGATATAAGCATGGAGGCTTTCGCATGTTTTGATCCACTTTTGGAGGATTTCCAGTTCAGTTCAAGTGCCCCATGGGTCAACTATGAGTTGACCTCGATTTTGAACCTGAATGCACTTATTTTTGCATGAGTTTGAGCGTTCTTTTTAGGGATTTTTGCTTTTGCTCGTGGATTACTTTGGAGTTATCATTTTTATACTAAAATTGACTTTCAGTTTCACTTTCATGCACTTTGGAGTTTCCTCTCATTATATATATTGGAAAAAGTTAATCGTTTTTCCAGCTAGTTCTTGTTTTCTGCCTTTGTGTTATGCAAAGAAGACTACCTTGTAACTCAACATTTTAGATTTAATACAGCTTTATAGGTTATCATTTTTGTAGAGTTTTTTCCTTCATGATATTAATTGAAATAGAGTTCACCTTTCCAATTTCAGGTGTTTCATATTGTTTAAATAATTTGATGCAATTTTAATGAGTTTCATTTTTGAAACCTTCAAATTTTTTTCTTGTTTACGCATGCATATACACAATTGCAGTTCTTCACGGGTCATTAATTGTGCTTAAAAATTGTTTTCTCTTTCCCTTAATTTGTGAAAACTCAGTTTTCCTTAGTAGGAAAAGAATAGATGCAGCCTTTTAATGAATTATTCATGTGTTCGAAGTGTTCAAATTGGACTGTGTTAATAGTTTTCCTGAAGATATAAGTTGTGGATCATTCTTATTCTGCAATTCTACCATCATTTAGGTGCATCACCGAGGTTTTAATTTTAGTTCATGCATTCAATTCAATCTTTCTTACCCTTTTCTCAAAACAAATCATTCAAGTACCTAATTGATCATCATATAGGAACCAACCTAGAATTTGGAGGTCTATCTTCGCCATAGGAATACCCACAACCTGAAGATAGTTCCCATGTTTCAACAGATTGCTGAATTTAACCATTCAAGCATTCAGGTGCAATCTGTGTGATAACATGTCCCATAGAGACACATTAGCAAATGATTTATTCAATTGTTCCACCACATTGAAAGGTGGAAAACTTGGAGGTTTATGCTCTTTTTCTCTTGTTATGATAATTTATTTCTACAGCTGAGATTGTAGTGGCGTAGTGGAAGTTCCAGGTATCTGATCGGAAGCACCTTTAGGTTGCAAACTGGCTAGTTGCAGAGCAACTGATTCACCGATAAATCTCCTCTTTGAGCAAGTGTTATAGTCAAATTGAACTTACGGTGTTTTGGGTACAAACGTATCATTAGCAAACATCGCTTCTTCTTCTTCCATGCATGAGAAGAGCACGTGATTAAGAGCAATGTTGGATTCTTTTTCTAGAGATATCCCTTGCATTTGTGTGGTAAGAACCACATTCTACAATTGTTGCGAGGCATATATATAACCTCCATCATCTGACGTCGCGCCTTGGCTGCGCTACTCCACCACCTTTTGTTGTAAGTTGCCATGCGGACAGTTTTGGGGCATATGTGCATCATTGCAAGGGAAGCACCATGGATTGATATCATCAATGAGGTTATTCTTCCCCACAGTCAATTCCCTACTCGAGCTTGGTGAAGTGCTCATCAGCGGAGTAGGCACCGACACCATTTGGTTAGCTGTTGGAACTGGTAGATTAGTGTGGGAACCACCTTAGTACTGATTATGCTTATTTGAGGACTGTCTACCTTGATAGTTTTGATAGGTAGGCTTTGGAGGAATTGATTGGTTCCACTTAAGGGTGGTTATATCATTTTTCATAGTCTGCAACATTTCTTTAAGATCACTCATTTTGTCCTTGGAAGAACTAGATGTAGAGGCAAAATTTTGTGGCACTGTCACATATGTGTACATTGACTAGGGAGGTGTGGGTGCACTTGTCGACATGACTTCCTATGCGGGCATCAATATTTTAGGAAATATCTGCATGATAGGTTGAGGGGGAAACTTTTTGCAATCTATCAAATGATTCTTGATTTTGATGGTGACACTGTAAGCATCTGGTAGAGTAGCTCCTCCCAAAGACTTGATCATCATAGAAATGTCGGGGTTGATGGACTTCAGATAAAATATGAACGCCAACTCAAGAGTCGGGCATATAGCAATAGGGATCCTCTACCAATTTGTGTAGAATTGGGAATTGAAGTCCATCATAGCCTCTTGGGGAGCTCATTTTATGACAGATAATTGATGGTATAGTGAGGAGCGATCTCCATCATTTGAAAATATCTCATAAAATGAATCTTCGAGCTCCTCCTAGGTGTGGATAGTGCTAGGTGGCAGTGTTCGGTACTAATCCAGCGCCTTGCCTTTGAAAGATGCAGCAAGGATCCTTAGAGCTATGTTTTGCATAGTGATCCCATGCACCAAACACACGTCTGTCACATCTTGCAAATGTTCTGCGGGTGTTCTTGAGCCATCTCCGCTAAACTTGGGTATAGCTTTCATAGTTGAGACCAAGATAGCACCCCAGATAGCGGGTGCTACTAGAGCTGCTAGGGGACTTCTGGCATCCCATGCCACATAATTTTTGTTGGTGGCTAGCAACATGGTTAGAGGAACCGGTGGTGGGAGTAGAATGGTTACCAACTGATTTGCAGCCTACACTATCCTTAGTGGCGATACTAGTAAACTGGGGTTGCTTGCAGTTTGGGATCTAGTTACAAGCCAATGGCTCATACACCCTTCTAAAGTGCAAATTCATTTAAGCTTTGTCCCACCGAGCATGCCAGAAAAAGAAAAAATTGTTGATGCCAAAATTTGACAAGGTAATAGTGTCTTATGGGAAACTCAATTTATGGGGGACCTTTTGCACTAAACTAAGTGACCTCTAGGTTTTTAGAGAAGTAAGCTTCTTCTACAATGGAGTTTTGGAAAGGGAAAAGGAAACAAATATAATAAAATAAATTTTATCCTAAGGCGATGCACCGAGACTTAAAGATAGGCATGATAAATCATAGATCTAAGGGCTCAATTAGTATTTGTAGTGTTCTAGAAAGGTAGAAACTGAAGATTAAAGTATAGATAATCCATTCATTGACATAAAATAACATTGCATACATTCCTACTACCAAGAAGAGTCATTAGACATGATCTAGATTAGAAAACTTGAATTCAATATATATAGAAGTTCTCAAATGAAATATCTAGACAATAGCAACACAGTTTAAAGTTTAATCAAATAGCATGAAAGAACAAAAAGGCCAAACAATTGGCATAGTCTAAAAGTATTTTGCAATAAAATAAAATAGTAATAAAGGCTTGGTGTCTTTTCTTAAAATCAGTGTTCCTTCAAAAATACAAACCCTTCACTCAAAACAAGAGAAGTATATATATCAAAAACTCCCACCACCTTGGAGAGCAATAACAGAAAAGATTTTGTGATCTCCGACAATGATGCAAAATTGAGTATATTCCCAATCTGTTGCAATAGAAAATATTTGAAACCAAGCATCCAGTCATTCCAGGCCCAGGTGCATCCCCTACAAATGATGGTGGTGGTCCCAAAAAGGTTAAACAAACAAGTGTCATCATCCCATGAAGTAATTATGACACGCGGTGGTCAATCGTAGCATTTGGTTCACTTGATTCATCGCTCAAATATGAGACCTGTCGAAGAGACACGTGGCAGCATAGCACTACCCATGTGAACCTTTATCTTTTGCCACTGAAGACTTGCGCCAAGGTGACACATGTCAAGTGGGAAGAGCTCTATCCAAAAGTGGAGGAAACCAATCATTGGTTGGGTGCAAAAGAGACGTGTGGTAGAATCTCGCTGCCCATAGTTGTTATTTCATCCTCTCGCTAAAAGATTGCGCATATTGGACATGTAGAAAAAGTGCATCACAGACACCAACCATGGCACCCGCCAAACTTCATTGGGAATGAGAGCTACATGGTGCTTGAGCGGGGCTCAATGAGGAAGCAAAAAGGAACGATCAAAATGGCCTGCAGCTACGACACATGGAAGCATAGTATGGATTCCCGAGATGCGAAGGAAAGGAAACCCCTGGGGTATGCAGAGCAGACATGTCGAGGGGGCAATAGACTTTGACAAAAGGCCGAGTGGATTCCTTGCGATGCATAGGCTAATACTTAGAGCAAAAAAATACCCGAAGGGAACTTGTTGAATATTTATTCACACTTATAAGAAATGCCTGGTGAGAAAGAAGTTGAGCAAGTAGTTCAACAAGAATTTATGCTTGCACAATTAGTAGTGTATCGTGAGGTAGCTCCTAGGGCACCAATTGGAATGGAACCTTTGGTGGACTATTCAATAAATCCTTAAGAAATTACAAGAAACAAGCCTGAAGAGGAAGATACTGCAAAAATATGTTAGTTGATGAGGAGGTGTATCAAATTTTACCTCCTCCTTAGGTTGACCAAGATGATAGGAAGGTACTAGTAACTAGACTTGTATTAGATCTAAATGATCCAAGTGTGATAGAAAATGATGTTAGAGCCTTGACCTATAGTCAATTAATGAGTGATGATAGTTTTATCACCTCTAAAGAGTTTAAATATTTTGTGGTGAGAATAAGGAGGGAAAAGTTATAAGAGAAATTAAATAAAGCTAAGAATGAGGTACAACCCTCAAAATATGAGGTTACCCAACAAATTTTAAAAGAAATAGATTTTGATGTGAGTAAAATTACTCTTGAGGAAGGAAGAAGGCTTATGAGGGAAAGCAGATTGCTTCTACTCCCAGAGTGGGATATTGCTTCATCCCTTGCTTTGGATACTATAAGGAATTAGAATGTAGAGGCTTTCACATATAATGAGCAAGCTAAAAAGGTATACTTTGGATCCAATTTCATTCCAAAGTGGGAGACCTTGGCAATATGGACAATGGCCCCAACCACTGACAAACCTCAAGTGGCAGAGTCTATGCAAGAACTATTTGGAATGTAATTTTAAAAAGGTTGTTAGATACTTTAGCCCCTTAAGAAGCTTTCCTAGTGGTATACACTGCCATGTTCAATGAGGCAGTTGCAAAGAAACAATGGGTTGAGTATAATAAATTCCATGAATAGCATTTGAAGTTGTAGCAAGAATATAATGAAGTGGTGGCTCAAATGTATCAATCACAAATTTCTTATCCACCTACTCCTCAATTAGGATCAACTAAGTTTTCAACTCAAGATACAGATACCCTTTCTCTCAGAATAAAGGGGTTGAAGGAGCAACTAAAGCAAAGCCAAGAAAATGAAAAGGTTACTAGAGAAGAGGTAAAGAAAGTGGCGAAATCTATAATTGATGACTTAATTTTTCATAGACTTTCATGCTTTCTTCATAAAATTGAAGGTTCATGGAAGGTATATGAAAGTTTACAAAAGGCATATATCAGGCATGTGTAGCAACATGCCAATTTCCAAGGAAAACTAAATAATTGGATCCTCAGGGCCACATCTATCAAAGATGTTAGCAAAATGACTTCATTTGATAACAATGCTCCAAAGAACCTTACACGGGCTATTGAACATATTGACTTGGGATTATTAAGCCCCTTGATATATGAAAGTCTAAGTTTACTAATATTATTCCTATTTTATCCTCAAGTACATATATATGGATGGGAAACCAAGTTTATCTTTATTAAATACTTTAGTTGATGATTTATTTAAACTAGAGTCTAGTTTGGACAATTTTGCAAAAGAGACTAGAGATATAACATATACAAGGTACAATTCTCATAACAATAACATTCATGATTTGTTAGACTTTTAGTGGCCATCTGAGGAGGAATATAGCTCTTGGTTGGAGAAGTGATCAAAATAATTATCTTCTTCAGCTTTTTTTTTGTTTTTTTTCTAAGAGTGGATATGGTTTGGGTTCATTTTTATCTTTAGTGAATAATTTAGTAAAACCATTTAATTGTGAAAGTTGGAAGAATTAAGATATTTAATTAAATAATTGTGAATTATTTAATCAAGAGTGATTATTAGTATTGCAATTAAATAATTTCAAATTATTTAATCAAAAGGGGATAAAATGATGAATTAATCAAATAACGTTAATTATTTGATTAATAGGATAATAAAGTGAATTTAACTAAATAATTGGAAATTATTTAATCAAATATAGGAATTAGGTGAATATGAGAGAAATTGATGTTAGTAAGTGGAATCAAGGTGTGTGATATGTTCAAGACATTTTCGGGTGTCTACATAACCTATTCATCTTAAATAATTTTTATTCTTATAAATAATTAATGAATACTTAGATTGGAAAAAGTACCTTAGGTCATATTAACTTTAAAAAAAAAATTATGATATTAATTATCCTATTTATCATTCCAATCAATTCATCCAAATACAATCAATCCTAATCCACACAATCAAATCTTGCAATCTAGCCCATCATCCTAAAAGTAATCCATCATTTTGATCCAAATCAACTGAAATCCATTGATTTATTAATCCAATGAATCCATGTATTGTTCTTATCATTAACAACACAATCCTTGGGGTATGCATTTTTCTTATCATTAACATTGCTATCCTCGTGATCGTCAATCAATAAATCAATCGATCAATTGGTTTTCAGCTTTACTAGGGGCATTATCCTAGTTTGTTTTTGGTTTGTTGTGCATGCTTACTTGTTGCTTGTGTGTGTTATCATTGTTTAAATTTATCATGATCTTTGCACTCTATTGCCACAAGGGCATCATGTTCTTCTATATCATGGTATTATAAGGCATATATGTTTGCACTTGACCTTTTTGATCACGTACTTGACACAAAAATATCCAACTCCAAGGATAGATCTAAGACATCTACTAAGAGTAGACTAAGATTTTAGAATTACAACAATCAAAGGCATCTCAAAAAGGAATGCTAAAATAAGAATTCCATTGTATATTAACTTTGTTAGTGTAAATAAGGTCATTACATTGCTAGTTAGTTAGTATCACTTACTAGGTTGACCTATTCACATTTACTTAAGTTTACTTAGAAGATTTTTAGAGTTTTATCTCACCTTATTGGTTGAGACTTGTGTTTTCACTTTGTGAGACAACTCCTGCATTCACACTTGCTACTCACTTTAAAATACTTGTCAAGTTATCTAACAAATGTTCCATCATTGGAGGGATAGTTATTCATTGTCTTCAACTTGCCTGCCTTCACCACCTTGCCTATATATGTAAGGATACTTTGTATATTCTAATAAACCCTTTGATAATATCAATTAGGATTATTGTGTGCATCTAATTTTTGGAACTACTTAGATTTGAAGATGAGATGGATGATTGGTAAGGGTAACTATTTATAATTGTTTTATATATTTTAATTTTTATATATATATATTTTGAAAATTATATTTTTTTTAATTAATGAAACTGGCTTAAGGGAGCCATACTCTATTTATCATTGTCATTTAAAAAAAAATACATATTTGGGAATCTCCATTAAAGAGTGAAAACTATAATAGTAGTATCTAACAAAAACACACAACATTCAACAATAAATCTATAATATATTTTACTAATTAACAAAACTAGCCTATCTTAAAAACCTTGGTAGAGGTCTCACCTTCTTCTACTACACCACCCTTTGAGATCGAGCTATTAGACACCAATGCAAAGGACCAATTGACTTTTGACATAGAGGAAATATTGACAACCAACTTTAAGAATTTAATACCCCCTTGTCGTATCATCCACAATCTTTTTGAGATTATAGCATCATTAGGGTTTGGTGATTAAGAATACAATTGTTTAGATATCCTCTTTATTTTCCATTGCATCCAAAAGAATTGTCGCTGACAGGGAGGATATTTTTGTGTTTATCTTATATTTATGTGGGGTGGAAAGAAAAATTTATCTCAACATCAACTTTATTACATGCAACATAACCATGCTTTTTGTCTCAAACACCTTCTTCAACCTAAAATCTAACAACTTGCCTCTAAAAGCTATCTAATTCTTTTTTTATTTGAGTTGTGGCTTCCATTATGTGGGAGGTGAGATGCAAACTAAACAACCAATTTATGGCTTTATTTCTTTCATCTAGCAACTAGGAGTGTAGATCCATAAATTCTACCTCTATTTCACACTCTTTTGGTTGTATGATTTTTTACTCTAAGCAAGTGAAGCTTCTCAATTTATTATGACGCAATTATATTCTTTTACTTTGAGTGAGATGTGAAGTATGAGAGATCAAAGTCTACATATTTCCACATGCTAGGGGATATAGTGAAATAACAATCCTTAGTCATCTCAATCATCATGTTTGCTAGTCTATTTAGAGCTATGTTCGCTTCATGAAACACCTAGCAGAACTTGAAATCTTCAAAAGTGTTCAGGATTTCACTACATTTCCTTATTAAATTATTAAGATTCTAGTTAGAAGTTTGACACCTTCATAGGGTGTTTATTATGATTAACAAATCCCCTTCAACATTCAATTTTTTGATATTTATATTTTTCTCATGCATAGTCCTAATAAAGCAACATGGAATTATACTTCATTATTAGTACCATTTGATATTTTTTTCTTCTATCCCCACTAAGAAACCTTCATGATTTTTTAAAATGCAACCAAGTCTTAATGATTTCCTATTGCTACTCCATTGAATTTGAGCTTGTGTCAACCCTTGTTTGGAAGGATCCTCCTTTCAACTACGTTTTCATTAGTAGGAAGATGAACCTTAACCACCTCATGGAGAAGGGTTCAAAATTGTGATATTTATAAGTATTGAAAAAAAAATTATTAGGAGAGGAAGGTTACATGTTACCTATATTTTATCTTAAATCAAACTCTTGAATTGAAAGTTAACAATTTTAAATAATAATTAAAAGGCATGCTTACATTTAGTTTGTGAAATGTTTAGAATCTATCCATAAGAAAATGTGATTTTCCTTATTGCACTTAGGAATTTAAAATAACATAGCTTTTAGAGGTTATACAAAGTTCCTTGAGATTTACAACATCATATTTGCTTATATTAGCCACATTAAATGCATCCATTCCCATAGCAATCACATGTTCAACATCCACAAACCCCCTATCTTTTCTACTTGGTGAGAAAATTAGGATTACCAGCTCATTTTCTCCCACCATGCAATGCTTAGCTACTTTACCAAATATGTTGTAAAAGTTGAATGTTAACTAAGGAGCTAGTCAACTAGAGAGATCATCATATGGTTAGTCACATCCTTACTAGTGTTCACTTTGAAAAACTTGGTATATCTATATTTTTTGATTTCCTAATAGAGAGTGTGATTGACCATGAAATTGGTGCACAAGAGTTTTGTTATCATTAAAAATCCCCCTTACATTATGTAGTAAATCCTTTATATGTTTGAATGTTAACAAAAAATATTTACATTACCTCTCTATGATGATGATAATTTCACAACTTTATCATTTATTGATGCATAAATGACATTACCTATAGCAATGGAATCATTTACTTTAGTTGAAGTTGTGTAGAATTGGATGTTTGTGACATCTCACATAAATAATGTGGGGGAAGCATATGGCTCAAACAATTGTTCATGTCACACTTTGCCTCACAACTATTCTTACTAAATAATAAATTATTTTTTATCCTTTTTGTTAGAGTGAATGTTCCTATTATATAAACCATTATGCGGAATTTCCACTAACATTGTGTCATTTAGGAATGATATTTGGAGAATTGAGATAAAATGATAAGCACTTACAATCCATGACATATTGATATTACACCTATAGAATATGTGATCACTTTTGATGATGAACTTCCTCTTGATCAACTACACAGATTTAAACTTGATGATCTTGAGAGTGGAAAATCATATGTTGCTTCTACTTAGGAATTTTGATTGACTTAGATTAACTTGATATGCTTGGTTGTTGTGAGTCTAACACAACCATAATTAGGGTGCCACTGACATCCCCTCTCTTTGTAGGTGATAACAATTGATTCATAGACCCCCTTTGATCAACACACCAAGTCCCCAACAACTAGAGCATTGACCTAGTCAATCTATTGACTAGATAACACACTACCTTTCATACTATTGCATCCCATTTTGTAAGCATGGGATTGCAAACCCCACTTTGAATGATTGTGCAAGGCATCAAAAACACTAAAAAATTATACTTGATTTATAGAATTAGACATGCACTTTCAATTATCGCTCCTCCATCTAAATCACTATTAATGCTTATTGTAATTATCATTGCAACATTCAACATCAATGCATCCATAATCCATGGTGCCCTTAACATTCCATTAGAAAAGATGAATCCTCTTGAGAGGTAGGTGCTTGCAACATTTCAAAAGACCATATATTTCATTCACTACATTCTAATTGATGAAATGAGTTTCATTAGCCTTGTTGGATCACATTGTCAGCTCCTTGCATGGAGCCTTTTCCATTCATAGTCAACTTTATTTTAGTGCTCACTCCATCATCCTCATTGGTGATTTGTGTTAATTTCCACCTACAAAATATGCTCCTTTCACTACAATAAAATAGGCAATTAGTGCCTCAAATAGCACCAAAATTTAGTGCATTTGAGTTCATGAATTGGACACTTCTACTAGCGCCAAACTATATGTTCACTTTAGCACCAGATTTAGCACCGACATTAGCGCTCGATTTTGTGCTAGAAAAGTAGCACAAGCAATAGCACCTCCTTTAGCACTAGGAATAGCGCTAGGAAGCAAGACCAATTTAATGTAAAAAATAGTGCCTAAATTAGCACCCAATTTGGCTTCCAGTTTTGCTTCAATTTCTGCTCCCATTGTTGCTTCTAGTTTTGCTCCTAGTCATGCTTCCTATTTTGATTATGGTATGGCATCGAAAATAGCTTATTTTTTGGCTTCCTAATTGATGCCAAGTTTTGCTTCCATTATGACATCATTTGTTGCTTCCAATTTTTCTTCCATTATGACATCCTTTGTTGCTTCTAGTTTGGCTTCTAATTTTGCTTATGGTTTTGTTTCTTGTGTTGCTTCCAAGTTTGCTTCTGATTTCGCTTCCAATTTTGCTTCCATTTTTGCTTCCAGTTTTGCTTCTAATTTTGCTTCCGATTTTGCTTCTAGTTTTGCTTCCAATTTTGCTTCTGATATAACACCGCTTGTTGCATCTAGCTTTGCTTCCATTTTTGTGTCTTTTGTTGCTTCTAATATGGCTTCTATTATTGCATCTTTTGTTGCTTCTAAAATTGCTTCCATTATTACTTCTTTGTTTGTTGCTTGAATTGCTTTTGTTTTTGCTTCCTAGATAATGCCAAGTTTTGCTTCCAAGATTGCTTTTGATTTGCTTCTAGTTTGGCTTCCATTGTTGCTTCCTTTTTTGCTTATAAAAATGCTTCTTGTTTTGCTTCCATTTATTAATTTAATATGTTTTATTTCAATTTAATTAGTTAAATATATCATGCCTCTTAAATAACACATGATTATAGAGTAAGTAATTTGATTATTTAACTCATATGATTAAATAACTAAGTAATTTAATTATTTAACTCATATGATTAAATAACAAGATAAAAAAAATTATTCGTAATACGCAGTAGTGCTGCATGCATTATATTAAGAACAAAAAAAATTACACCCTTTTTAGCCCATCTTGAAATTGGGCCAGATCAAATGGCACTGAGTGCCCACAACCACCCTTACAAAATCTCCCAAAATATGCCAAAATTTTGTCCCAGGTCGTGGATCTGATTATCAATTTATCAAAGCGACACTGGCCTCATGGCTTATACAAAACAAACATCAACCACCCACCTGTTACCTCCCATCATTCCTCTTCATCGTAGAATTTGGTGGATTCCACCAAGTTTGCAAATGCCCGACACCACTCCAAGCCTTTTGTTTCATTCAATCTCAATCGTCTACACAAGAAGTTGTAGCCAATTGTTTTCCATCTCTTGTGTTGCTCTAGCCCTTCATCCTTCATGTCCATGATGAAGGGAAGCCACTCCACCTCTACGCCCTATAGAAACATTCTGTCGATATCGTCTGGTAGTGGAATTCCAACTCCTAGTTATGCCACCGCCACCACATCCATGTCGTCGAGTAGAATTGCAGCCTTGAAGACCATAGTGAGCAAGATCAGGCACCTAATCTTCAAATATTTAGGTCTAGCAGTGATGCAAAAAAATGAGAGGCAATGTCAGAATTTTCCCTTGTCCAGTTGTTAGAGAAGCAAAACTTCTTCCCAATCACCATCCTCACAGCTTCCAAATATAGAATGCATTTTTTCAAACAAATCTTCTTGATCCTTTGATCCTTAACGAAACCTGAGAAAGAAGATTATTTTTTGTGCAGCGTAACTTGATCGAAGTGTCCATTTTCAAGAATATTTGTTCATTTCTTGAAGCTTTGTCACTTGATATAGTCGCTTGGCCTTGATACAATCGAAGAGCCAACTATGCTCATCAATTCTTTTTGCCTCTGATTTTACTGCCTCATATTTTCATATGGCTCCCTGGAGGTGGCATTCAATTTTCCATGTACTATCTACTCCCCAATCTGATCCTCCCATTCTGATGCCACCAACTCTTATGAGTGAGCTCCGTAGCCACCAATTTTGGGATACATTTAATATTTTAGTCCCTAAATGTAGATACGATTCGTGTGGGTGATCTCATTCCCAACTTTGATGGTATAGTAAAGTCCCTAGTGTCAAGGCAAGTCAAATCTACTTTCCTCAAGAATTCTTATGGCCATACGGGTGGTTAACCTTGTTGGTTGATGTGATGTCAAGGTTTATATCATCGTCTTCCTATGGGTTGCCCATGTGCCAAATTTGGCCACTAGGCTCAGACAATAATTAAATAACAAGATAAACATGATCATCATCTATAATTAAAACAAGTGAATCAAATATCTATAATTTAAGTGGATTTGAAATCCATCCTAAGCAGTAAATTAAAATCATCATACGTAATAAATATCCATCCAAAAATCATTGGCCACTTTTAATATATATAAATTGAAAATTCAATACTGATAAGAACATCATCATATATAACTAAAACAAGTGAAAGTCAAACATGCCTGTAGATAAATAACATGTCAAAATGATACATGTCCAATAGTCGACATAAGTCAAAATGATACATGTATAAATGATATAAGTAAAAATGATAAATTATGTAACTCAAAATGATATAAATCAAGATGATAAATGTCCAAATGATATAAGTCAAAATGATACATGTCAATATGATACAACTCAATAATATGGTATTGTAGGCCATGAAAATGATGCATATGATAATAACCATGAAAAAAAGCATCATAACGATAAATCAACAATGATCCATGATGCAATCTATGTGATCATGAATGTCACTAGCTACTACCAACAACTACCTCATCGTCATCACCATTGTCATCATCATCGTCGTCGTCGTCTTCGTCGTCGTCGTCGTCATCATCTTAATTGTCATCAACCTCGATGTCTTTTGTATCTACATCATCATCATCCTCTACCATGTGATTTGTACTAGAACCAATATTTTTGGATCTATATCATGATGAGGATCATCTTGATCTTCTAGAAGACTCGTGTTCTACAAAAAAAACATTTAAAATGAAAATTTATTATTTATTTCATGCAATAATTTATTTTTTTGTTATATATCTAATATTACAACATATGAAATGAAACCATAATCATATTACATCGTATCAAAGTGCACATACCATAAAAAAAAATTAAAAAATTTACAGCTAATATGTCATTCCAATGATGTAAAACATGCAACAATTCTAATAAATGTTAGTAAAAATCATAAAAAAATTGTTATACAATTTAACTATCAACTGTAAATTCTATTACATAACCTTAAGTTCCAACCCTCTGCATTTTGTGCTATATATGATTATGTTTGCCTCAATGATCCTTTGAGAATTAACTGGTCTATATATCTTCTTCTCCTATATTTCATAAATGGATATTTTTCTAGGACATTTTGGCACTGTAATATGCTTCAAAGTTTCTTTGAGAATTAACTAGTCTATATGTCCCCATATTTTAGAGTCAATATTGAAAGTCAAATTTTATTATGATTTTAACTAGAGATTAGATCAAGGATATTGAGCTTTTAACAAGAGATTATGTATACAGTGAATGTGATTTACTATTTTTATGAACAATAGAATCATTACAAGATCCATGGTGATATATTATGATGCCTATTTTCTTAAGAAATCGACATATTATGTATAAGTTTCTACTGCAAATTATATGAGATTAGTTCATAGAGCACTTGGTCTCCATTGGCTCACACATGTTCATTCATCACTTTTGATATAGATCGACCTTCTCATCACCACATGTGGGACTTGATTTGGCATTGGCACATTTGTTGAGGCATGATAGAGATGACATAGCACCCTTGCACACATGTTGAGGCATCAT